>PVKA01031026.1:0-26707 GCA_004027165.1 Ctenomys sociabilis
TAACTGTGAGCTAAGTAAATCTTTCCTTCCTTCATTTTGAAGTTAGGGTATTTGTCCCAGCAACAACAAAAAAGTAACTGAGACCCTCAGTCCCACGGATCCTCTCCTGATTCCTAAATTCTCTATTTTTTCTTTCTCCTGCTCACTTTGATGTGCATTATAATCGCCTGCTAAATTTGCCAAAACGCCACTCCCTGGTCACATCCTTATAACCTCTGCTTCAGTAGTTTCACTGGATCACCACTTAGAAATATGTTCCCTACCGCACAGTGCTGATGCCACCTGGGACCTTGTTATCATACTGCAAGTCCAGCCCCCTTCGCTCTCCTGAAGCAGAATCCACACCTGTAGCATCCCCACGTGACTTGTTCATGAATTACAGTTGCAGAGGCACTGCGCTACACTCTTCCCCTTCCATCTTATGCAGTGTGTCTTTTTGATTCCATCCCTTCTTATCTACTCAGTGACATTTTTATTTCTATCTCCATGTTTCATATATCTTCATGCATGTGGTGTTTTACATGCAAGGGTAAATGGATCAAAGTTCCTATCACCATGGAGTTTATGATGTCTTTAGGAATATAGACAATAAATAAAACCAACAGATGAGAAAAACAGGTAACAACTAGAATAGGTTAAGAAGAAAATAAACACAGAATGAGAATGGGGTAGGTACTAGTTTATCCTTATTTCTAAGCATTTCAGAGAAGGGATAATAGGCCCTACCTGAGGCATTCCTTGAGGTAGGGTATCCACGGCCAGCAAATAGGAGAAAGAATAAGATCCCTAATTATGAGTTTCCATAAAGAATGTATCCATCCATTATCCTATGAAGGAAACAGCATGCATGAAATGCTTGTGTGGTCCTCTTTTACTAATAACCAGCAAAACGTTACAGAATATTCTTTTAACCTGTTCTCCATCGTCCTCCTGAAGGTAGAAGAAAAGTTATGAATACTTCCATTTTACAGAGGAGGAAAACCAAGCTTTAGAAATTCCATGCCCAGATTGTCACCCCTTAGACTCCAGCTGAAATCTCTCGATCCCTTGCTTTCTCTGTCCAACCTATAATTTCTTATTTTTCCCAACCCAGACAGCATATCCTTAATGAGACAAAGCCAATCTTAAAGATTTTTGTTGGCCACAGTTATATAAGAATCTATAACATTCACAGAATGGGGAAAATGCTAATCTACTTCCTGGTCAATATTTAAAAAATAAACAACAAAACCTCCTTTGGCATAAAATTAGTCATCAGCTGTTTCAACTGAGAGGAACTTAACAAAGTAGGTCTTTAATTGGTGCATTGGTTGGATGTCCTTTTTTGCAACAAACAAATTCAATAATAATTTCCACTAACATGGAGCTCATTTTCCAAATAAGTGAATAAAACTGGGTGAGGTTGGAAAGTTTGATTGTTCCACTTTCCACGTTGCTGCATTGTGTGAAGTTAATGTGTCAGAAGTAATGTGTGTGAGCTGACCCAAGTATTGCCAGCATCAAAATACTGAAGTATTTTGGTGAAACAAAGGATGGCTAACTGAACACAGCATTTTAAACCCCAAGCTGGTTTCCTGTCCAGTTCTCTTGCCCCAACATCAAGGCTCAATGGTGCTACCCTGAGCAACCAGTGTACATTTTTGGTTGTGTTTTGACACAAACTAAATGTACTGTGAAGACTCACACTTTCTCATGAATTCCCTTCCACCTTACTTGTAAATCTTTCTGGATAATGAACTAATCGTACCCCTGGAAGTCACATTCTGCTTCAAAAAACCATAGCTAACAATCCACTGATTACTTATTTTATGCTGACAATGGGCTAATTCCCTTATATAATTAATCGTCAAATATTCTATGTTAGATAAGAGGAAATTAGCATCAAGAATTTAAATAATTTCATCAAGATTTCACCTGTGAGACAGTGACTTGGAAATCAAATAAGCAAGAAATCTAGCAGAAGGCCTGAATGCTGAGCCATCTCGGCTTCCTACCGAGAGTTCAGCATCACTGCCAGCTATACTGCCCCAACATGGTCCGGTACTGGCCACTTTCTTCACACTCAGAACCCTCCAAGTTCTAAGGTTGGAATCCAAGTTTCAGAGCTGCTTGTCCTAATTCTTCACGTTCTCTTCTGTACTGAGTATTTTTCCACCCCTGCATAATCTCCTTCCCAGACTCAGTTTTCTCTCTTTAATAAAGCAGGTAGGGCCAAAGACTTTTCCCACCTCATTCACTTGGTGATCATGTGAAACTGAGAAAGAGAACAAAAAGACCTAAATCTCACTACCGTTTCTCCATCAGCAGGAAAAGAAAAAGGAAAAGCACACTTGTCCACTACTTGACACCCTCGAACCCTGAACTCCACACTGCAAGCACACTCACTGACAGCCTTCCCGATCTGTATCTGTGGACTACGACAGGAAAAGATGTGCAGGGAACCTTCCCGCCTTCTCCTCCTGGCCCTGACTCCATCCCAGCATGTCAAATTCAATGTTTTTTTGGTTTGGTTTTGGTTTGGTTTTGTATTTTAGGGAAGGGTCTACAGGGATCTCACTACTAGATCTGACTTGAAGTAATCCACCTGTTTGCCTCCCCAAGAGCTGGGATTGCAGGCGCGCACCACCACACGCAGTCTCAATTGCCCTCTCAGCACCCCCTGGGAGTGGGGCTGGCACAGCAGGCCATAGGATTGAACCCCTGGCCCATGCCCCTGCACCTGCTTGCAGGTGCTTTTATCTACTGACATATTTGGCTGGCCCTAGTAACCTGTTGTCTTATGAATGCTGATTTCTATCACATATCCATGGATAATAATATTTGGATATCCTTTTTAATTGTTACATATCAATTCATTTCTTAATACATCATCTCTGTTGATTATTATCTAAATTTCTGACTTACATTGTATCTATCGTAGTCTCTTTGGAAAGTGTGTGTGTGTGTGTGTGTGTGTGTGTGTGTGTGTACACGTGCGTGATGCAGAGGGAGAGAGAGAGACAAGGAGAGACAGGGAAGGAGAGAGGAGAAAGAGTGTATAAATCACAATGAACATGAATTTAAAGTTATGCAGTTGAGGGCTGGCCAGATAGTGGAGCAGATTAAAGCACTCGTTTATTTTATTTTATTTTATTTTTTATTTATATTTTTTCTTTTTATTTATTTATTTATTTATTTTATTTTTATTTTATTGAACTACAAATGTCAATCAGACAGTTTCAAGACACCTTAACCATACAGATTCGATAAATTAATACATTGCAAACTGTTTTCATAACGTTTTGGTATTGTACAAGGTGCATACATGATATTATATTTACAGATATTATTTTAGCAGATAAAAAACTAATAAGTAAGAAGGACAAGAAAAAATTGAGGTTTATTGAAAACATGGTTATTGTTCAATTATTTATCCAATATCGCATATCTGTATCTGTTAATCTGAGCAACAAATTGGATGATAAAAATGCATTAGATAGCAACTTTTTTAATTTGCTATTCTTGTTTTGAAAACATGTACCATATGTATTACTGCATATTATTCTGTTTCTGCTATTTACTTTTCCTGTGGTTTTTGTTTTTGCTCTTTCAAATAAAATAAAATAAATTTGTATTTAAAAATAAAATAAAATAAAGCGCCCTTTTGGGCAGATGCAGCAGCCAGCAGGGGCCTGCCACGCTGGCCCCATCCCTGGGGCGCCCTGAGACAGTGACTGAGACTGGGCCTGGTGGCACACACCTGCAATCCCAGCACTTAGGAAGCTGAAAAGAGCAGGATCACTGTGAGTCCGATCTGTGTGATAAGACCCTGTAGATCCTGTACTAAATACATTTAAAAAAAATAAATAAAAACAAAAACTGAATTAGGCAGTTATTTCAGTTTTCTTTGGAAGTGATTTTTCATCACAAAATCTTCCCATTAATTTCAGCTTTCCTTCTTTAACTTGAAAATGTACAGATGCATATAATTAACATTTTGTTGTTCTATTCTTGCTATTTTTGAAGAAAGTTATGCTAGTATTTATTAAGAAAAATTGAACTTTTACTTCTTTGGCAAATGTTTCCTGACTTGAGTATACAAAGTCTGGATGCAATAAATTATTTCGGTCTGAATTTGGGCAATTAGAACAGGTCACATCAAGTTTTTATTGGAAAAATATTCAAGACCCTATTAAATTGCCATGTTTTACTTCCAAGATTTTTTTCAACTTTAAAATTCAAAGTCTCAATGAAAGGCCACACACTGTGAAAGAAGACAATAGTTTTATCTATGTCACAGTCTTGTCTGTGTGTGTTTTGTACACAATTGCACATGTATATCATGAGGCAAGCTGTAAAGACCAGGATTTCCTCTGAGATACCTCATTAGGAGATTTCACCATCATGTGACTGTCGAGTACAGTTACACAAACTTGGTAGGATAGCCTACTATCCACCGAGGCTATGTGGGATAGCTTATTGCTCTTAGACTACGATATTGTATAGTATGTTATTATAGTGAATTCAGTTTGAAACTAAAATGTATATGCATGTTTTGTAGGCACAGGAGAGCAATGTACCTACACAGGGCATGGACCAGGGATGCAGCTCTTAAGGCTGAGGTTTCTCTGGGTGAAGAGATGGCCTTAGACATTACCGCCACGACCACAGCCTCTGTAACACAGACTCTGTATACATTTCTCTGATGACCAGTGTTGTGAAACACTTTCTGCATCTTTGCCAGTTGTATTCCTTCCTATGAGTAATATGTAGTCTTCTCAGTTGTAATTTTTGGACTGGGTCTTTGAATTTTGGGGGGCCTGATTATTTTAAATAGGCTATAAAGTGTGTAAAACTTTTTGCTCAAAAATAATCTCATATTGACATACTGTACTATTTTTACTTTATGAATTTTATTTTTATTATATTTTAAAGAATAAACACAAATAGCAGAAACAAAGACAAAAACAGAGTAACAAGTGCCAGCACACATGATACAGCTTTGAAACAAGAATAAAACTTAGCAATGGCTGTTATATTACATATTTTCATCATCAAATCTGTTGTTTAGATTAACAAATATAGGTATGCAAAATTGGTCAAATAATTAAATCTTAATGCTTACTTTCTTTTTTTTTAAGAAAACAATCCAACATTTAATTGTATAAATTCAAGTTACAGGGGAGATACAAGCCAGAGCACCTGGCAAAGCACTAGAAGCAGACCTACTCATAAGGAAAGGGCATCCTTCTCACTTTTATCTATTATTATTAGTTTTATTGAGAAACAAATAAGAATAAGACAGTTTAAAAACCAATTAGTAGCACAGTTTCAATAATTAATACATTGCATATTGTTGTCTTTGTAGTGGTTATTCATAGTACAAGATGCAGACATGACATCCTGTCCAACCACTATTAGTACAAATCTTTCTTCTCATTGAATTAAGGGAAAGTAGCTATATATCTATCCTATTTTGTATATACAGATACAAAATGATCCTTCATTTGTATCCCCTTTTTTGTTTAGTTTTGTCAGACATGGGTATTCCATTGCCGTTTAAGTACGGTAGGTGCATGAATTCAGCAAAATAATACAATATAGTCTAATAGTCCAAAATAGTGGTGAGTTATCCATAGGACTGGCAATGTCAGAAATTGTTGACCTGAGCCTTTTACAGCTCAGCATATTAATATGGCTTTGCTTCTTATACCTCTTTTTGATACTTTTTTGCTGGGTGGTTAAGAACAAAATAAAGCAAAACCTATATAACAAGAATTAATGCTTACTTTCAATAAACTTTAATTTTTTTCATATTAATTTTCTCTCTTTAAAATAAAGTTTTAAGCCGGGCGTGGTGGCGCATGCCTGTAATCCCAGCACTCGGGAGGCTGAGGCAGGAGGATTGTTGTGAGTTCGAGACCAGCCTGAGCTACAAAGTGAGCTTAAGGCCAGCCTGAACTGCATAGCGAGACCCTGTCTCAAAAAGACAAAAAATAAAAAATAAAAAAAATAAAGTTTTAAAAAGTAAAGTAAAAAGAGACAAGAAAAAATTAAACTCTAACACTTACTTTCAATAAACTTTAATTTTTTCTTGTCCTTTTTTACTTTATTTTTTAACTTATTTTAAAGAGAAATTTAATTGATAAGACATTATAAATGCTACATATTTAGAAGAACAAGATGAGAGATATTCAGACATAGTTTTTGTATTGCACTTTGCTGTCTTCAGCAACGTGAGAATTTTAAACATTAACTGCTGCTTGTGAAAGACTGATGGAAATGAATGCTGGCTTCATTTCAGCCATCCCAAATATATACGTGCATAATTTTCCTCCTTAAATTTTCTTCATATCTCTTGTATCTTTCCCTCATCTTTATTGTTTATTCCTTGTGTTCAGCTTCTTTCCATTCTACGATATCTATTATTCCTTTCAGATCATGTTCATTCTTTCAGTTCTTACACCAAGGAGACAACACGATATTTACACATGTGAGTTGATTGACTTTGCTTATGAGTATAGACTCTAGCTGCGTCCATGTACCTATAAAGGCATCAAGTTTGTCTTTCATGGTATAGAAATACAACTTTTTATCCAGTCTTCTAGCAATGGGCATTTTGGTTGTCCCCAAGATTTGGCTTTGATAAATTGTGCTGCTATGAACACGGTTGCACATATAGCACTGTGGTATGGTGTTTTCAGTTCTTTTGGAAAAATATCCAGAAAAGGAATAGCTGGGTTGAATGGGACTTTCAATCCTAGGTTTTTGAGGTGTCTCAGGACTGATTTCCACAGTGGTTGTACCACTCTACAATTCCACCAAAAATGGAAAAGGGTTCCCTTTTCACCACAGCCTTACCAGTATTTGTTATTAGTTGATTTCTTTGTGACACCCATTCTTTCTGGCGTGAGATGGTATCTCAATGTTATTTTAATTTGCATTTCTCTGATGACTAGTGCTGCTGAACATTTTTTCATATATTCACTTGCCAATTGTATTTCTTCCTCTGAGTAATACGTTTTCATCTCAATTGCAATTTTGGGTTGGGTCTTTGAATTTTGGGGGCCTGATTATTTTCAGTTCTTTATGTCTTCTAGCTAGAAGTCCTTTGTCTAACTATTATTACTAATTATATCCCAATTTGTTTGTTGTCTTTTGGCTCTGTTGCTGATTTCTTTGACGTGCAGAAACTTCTCAATAAGGTGTGATCCCAGTTATTGATTCTTTGAAGTATTTCACATGCAGTTTGATTTTTGTTCATGGACTCTCTGTCTACCCCAGTGTCTTCAAACTTTCCAGCTACTTCCGCTTCCAGTAGATTTAGATTTTCAGTTTTAAAGTTTAAATCTTTAATTCATTTTTACTTTAGTTTAGATTTCAGCATGTGGAGTGCCAGTTTTTCTAGCAACATTTGATAAAGAGGCTTATCTTTCTTCCAGTAAAAAAGATAAAGTGGCTGGGTATGTTTGTAGTTGTATCTGTGTCTTCTGATCTGTTCCATTGATTCTTAGGTCTGTCTTTTTTTGTTTCTGTTGTTGTTTTGCCAGTATCATGCTGATTTTATCACAGTAGCTGTGTAGTATGATTTCAAGTCAGGGATTATAACAAAGGCCTCCTGCCTTGCCTTTGTTGGCCAGGACTGGCTTTGTTATTCTATGTCTACTCTGATTTCAAATAAGTTTTAGGAATGTATTCTTTAGGTCTGTAAGGTTTGCTGATGGTATTTTAATAGGGATTGTATTAAATCCGTAGAAGAATTTTGGGAGCACGGCCATTATCACAATGTTGATTCTTCCTACCTAGGAGCAAGGAATATCTTTCCATTTTCAGAATTCCTCTTCAATTTCTGCTTTCAAAGTGTTGTAATTTTTATTGTATAGGTCCTTTACTTCCTTTGTTAGATTAATTCCTAAGCATTTCATTATTTTGGATGCCATTGTGAAGGATGTTGTTTCTCTAATTTCTTTCTCAGTGAGTTTGTTATCTGTGTAGAGGAATGTTATTGATTTTGGTGTGTTGCTCTATATTCTGCTATGCTGCTGAATTTGTTTATCAATTTTAGCAGTTTCTTAGTGGAGTTTTTTGGGTCTTCCAAGTAGCATGTCATGTCATCTCCAAATAACAATAGTTTAATTTCTTCTTTTCCTATACTTATTCCTTTTATTTGTCTCTCTTGTCTAATGGCTCTGGCTAATGTTTCCAGAACTATATTGAATAGGAGTGGTGATAGTGGATATTCAATCTTGTACCTGATTTTATAGTAAAAGCTTTCCATTTTTATCCATTTAGAATGATGTTGGCTGTTAGTTTGTCATAGAAGGCTTTTATGAGATTGAGGTACAGGCCCTCTATTCCAATTTTCTGTAGGGCTTGAATCATGAATGAATGTTGGACTTTGTCCAACACTTTTTCTGCATCTGCTGGGGTGATCGTATGGTTTTTGGTTTGACTCCATTGACATAGTGTACTACATTTATAAATAAAGCGCCTGCTTAGGTAAGCATAGGCAACTGCAGGGAACCTAGTTTGATTCCCAGTCCCATTTTCAATGCCAGCCCTGCCTCCTGGGCAGGCTGAGATGGCCCCAGAAAAGAAAAGAAAATGAAAACTAAGACAAAAATATACGCCTTAGCTTCAGCCTCTGCAGGGTCAGGACCATCAGCACCAGTCCTCCACCTTCACAGCTTGTCCTACCAGAAGGTTCCCAGGAATATTAGAGCTAGAATATGACACCCCCCAAGGACCACATGATGGGTGAAGGCTCTGTCCTAGCACAGGGTACATTAGGAGCTGGCAGAAACTAGAAGTGTGGCCTCGTGAGAGGAAGTCACACAGGTAGGACATGCTCTTCAGGGGGACATTGGAGCCCTGACCTCTTACTCTCACGTTTTGGTTCCCAGCCTCTGTGAATGAATAGTCCTTGCCTGCTATATACTCCTATAAGGATGCACGGTGCTGTCAAAAGACAAAAGAAGCAGTGCAAAGCAGCCATGGACCAAAACTGCTAAAACCGTGAACTCAAATAAACCTTTTCCCTTGTTAAGTTGATTATATCAGGTATTTTGTCACCTGAAAGCTAAGCCAAGAGGCACTGCCACATATTGAGCTTCCATCACCTGTGAGAACGATGCCTTCACCTCCTCGAATACCTGTCTAAGGCTGGTCCACAGTTGACATTTTTTAGTATATAGAAGTACACTTTAAAACAACAAAAGCATAGTGAGTGCCATACATACACAAGTAACAATCATGTATTATGAATTATTACATAGTATATATAATTGGATGTGCTATACCTTTATAGAGATTATATTTTGGGTTTATTTATGCCAGCATTACCTCAGATACATGATGCATTACCGTATCACCATGGGCATGACATCACTTCAGCAGCGTCACCTCCACTTAATCGCACAGGCCACCAGATCCACATGGTCTGTGGATCTCCAAAACATACTGACCTGCCACGCAAGTCTGTATTTTACCTTTGTTCCTTTCATTGCATCCCTACTATTTGAGCAGAGAATTTTCTTTTGTCAATATGTAGTAAAATGAATGCAAATAAATGAATAACGGGACGATTGTTTAAAGATTATGTGATAACACAATTTACAAGAGAAATAGGATAACAGTAAAAAGTAATTTGGAGGGGCCGGGGAGAGAGCTCAGTGGAATGTGTTTCCCTGGTAAGTGCAAGGGCCCTAGTTCAATCCCTGGTTCTGCCAAAAAAAAAAAAAAAAAAAAGTAATTTGGAGAACCTTCAGTAAGCACAGGAGGATGGGAATAAAGATTGAGAAGCAGAAGAGTTTGCATATAAAGGACATGGCCACTATCACACCCACTTGCTGCTGTTGTTTGTAGTCTAGGCTGATATAACTTCTCAAGTTCTCTTTTAATCCTATACTTCTGTTTCATTAAAATGCCATTCAAATGTTCCAGGAAAAATCAATGTACTTGAGTGTGTATGTGTATGGAGGCTATATGTATGCTTAAGCAACTCAACACTAGGTGGCCCTAGTCACAAAACCAATGAATTTTCAAAGGTCTAAAACCCAGAACTATATCGTTCTGAGAGTAGATGGATTCTAACTCCCTAAATAAAAATCCATTACCTTCCAGAATCTGTGTACATCAGTAATAACATGAGACATTTATGTTTAAAATGCTGTGACTTAAAAAGAGCAGACATAAATCCTAGAAGTCTTTATTTCATAGTTAAAAACAACTTGTTTTGGCATAGTCTTAAAGGATGTGGATGTAATTTGCTCAGATATTATTTCATTTCATATTCCCAAAGAAGTCTGTTATTTTGATGTTACCTTCCCATACACCAATTGATTTGATGCTGCCACAGTGAACTAGACAAGAGACAGATATTTTTTTCTCTTTAAAGTCCAAGACGTTGAGATATAGACAGGGCATAAATTTATTTACAGATATATGTCTTAAATACTACAGTGTTGGGACTGGGTTTACAAGGTCCTGAATCCTTAATCAGTGTCATTTCTGTAAATGATCGGTAAAAGGCATTGGGCTTCCACCACAAAGTGTACCTGACATGGCACTCCTGTTATTTAGAACACTTCCTGCAATGAATTAAATATCCTCTCATAACTATCAAAGATTCAGAAGCTGAATGTAAATTCTCAGAGACAAGACAGAAAGACAGCATCATGCATGTCAATTTATTCATCACTGTACACACAGAATAGACACAAATGGATTATGTGCCTGTCCTTCACACCCTCCAATGACTTCCCATTGTCCCAAGACAACAATGGAAAGTTGCAGTACCTTTGTGCACGGTCCTTCAGGAGCTGCCACCTGATCCAGCCCCTTTCACTCTATCATGTGCTCTTACTACTCCCAACTAGCTTTCTATTACTTATTTGAACCTGTGAAGCACATTTCAACTCAGGGTACCCATATATGCTATTCCTACCAACTAGAATGACATACACATATCCTTCAGCCCTCATTCATATATCATGTTCTGGAAATGTTTCCTCAGCTACCACTTGGTTTATCAAATGCAGGTTAGGTCTTGTATTTTCTGCTATGTTTAGTATACTGTACTTCTTCTGCATAATATTATTATCACTAACATGAGTTCACCATTGGGGTATGTGCACCCTTAATCTGCTAAACCCTTAAACACCAGCATAGTATTTTACCAACTTTCAAAATTGCTATCAATGACAAAAATAAATTTCACCTCATAATTAGTACACACAGGTATACACATCCTTGAAGAAAAGGTTCATAAACAACTCTTATCTTCTCTAGATTTAAGTCTCTTGATATTTCATCTTCTATTTGTAGTATGTCAGATACAAGCTACTTTACTGAGTCTGTAGCCTAATAGCCCTAACTTTAATTGTAAACAGTTATCCACTTACAAAAACTTGTAGCAGAGAATAGATGTCTGGTAGTTAGTTGTTTGTAGAATAAACCAACAGAAAATTAATATTTACCAAGCATTATTTAAACTTGGTTTATTTTTACAAAGTAAGAGTGAGCCTTGCCCTGCTAATTATAGTGGGGTTCCAGCTTCTCTGTGCCAAGGTCGCAGATTTTCTCCCTATGCAGCCTTCAGAAGGAGAGAGGCTGATCCATTATTTTAGCTTTATTTCTGGTCAATATATTTGTAGCACCACCACCAACTGGTTTAGAAAATAAAAAGTACTTCCTTAATAATGTCACAAAATTCATGACTGCTCCTGGCTTTTATAAGAAGTAGGTGAGGTATGGTGAGGAGGCCAGGCTGGCCCCAAGTTTGTATGGCCAGCCTCAAGGACCATGAAAAGGGGAGCGTCTGTTGTTGAAGCCACTCAGTCTGTGGTAGTTTTGTTTTTCAATGAAATAATGCATTTATTTTCCCATTATTGAATTAGTGAAACACAAAAATAATTTTGGGTCATCTAAATCAGAACAGAGTACAACCAGAACCAATTTGAGTTGGACTTCTGATATGACTGTGTCTTAATTAATAAGTGATTGGAGGCTGGAAATCTGGGTTCAGATACCATTTCTTCTCTTCTACTTGCTATGTGAACTTCAGCAAGCTTTTTAGATTGTTTCATGCCTGTTCCCTCATCGGTAAAAGTAGGACAATGTAACACTTACAAAGTGAGGTTAGTTTGAGGATTTTACAAACCATACATATAAAATGCTTAAAATAATGACTGAGATGTAGTAAGTAATCTAAAGACGTTACTCAACACCATTATCCTACATTTTCCCCCATAGAAATAAGTATTTGAAACTATTCTGGGGCCCCTTCACATCAATTAAGATAGGTGTTGCCAGTTACTCTTTGAAGACTCCAGGTCCTTCAGAATCCCTTTAGTTTTTGTTTTGATGTCTAAGACATGAACATCTCACTTCAGGGACCAGTATAGATGTTCTAAGCCCAGATACTAAGTCTGCTTTCCAACTCAGCCACAAGGAGAAAGTATATTTTCTTATGCTACATGAAAAGTTTCTCCTTCTCTTCATTATTTTTGGAAGTTTTTTCCCTGTCCAGGATCAAGGATGGATGGAAGTTGTTACTAGAGAATTACAACTGTAGAGTTTTCATCTTTGAACGTACCCTCTCTATTCTTCACACATTGTTACCATCTAGATTTCAATAGTAATTTCAATAAATAATAGCTCTAGCTTTCCTATAAAGCCAGTACATAGTTGATTGCTGTGCTTTCACAGAGCTGGCTCTCAGAATGGCCAGGACTCATCCACATGGCTGACACTGACAAAGGATCTACAAACTGCGGTACAGGGTTTCAGGGTAAATCCTGAGGGGATTTCACTGACATTGTCAGATACAAAAGTGACATTTCTTGTTATATAGGGCTTGCTTTATCTTGGTCTTAACAATCCAGCAGAGAAGTACAAAAACTAGGCATAAAATGTAAAGCCATATTAATATGCTGAGTTGTAAAAGGCTCAAGTCAACAACTTCTGGCATTGCCAGTCCTATGGATAACCCACTACTATTATGGACTACTGGACTACTTGGGATTATTTTGCTGAATTCACATACCTACAATATTTAAATGGCAATGGAATATCCTCCTCTGACAAATCTAAACAAAAAAGGGGATACAAATGAAGGACAATTTTGTATCAGAATATACAAAATGGTTAGGATAGATATACAGCTACTTTCTCTTAATTCAATGACTAGAAAGATTTATACTAATAGTGTTTGTGGACAGGATCTCATGTCTACATCTTGTACTATGAATAACCACTAAGAAGACAACAATATGCAATTTATTAATTATTGAAAGTGTGCTAATAATCGGTTTTGAAACTGCCTCATTACTATGTTTCTCAATAAAATTATTTAAAATTAAAAAAAAACTGGCTCTCTGTTAAAATCTGAAGGAGTAGCTTGAATGAAAAGAAGCGTGCTTTCCCTAACTCCAGCTGGCCTTAATCTATCCACTTGGTTATGTAAATGCTTTGTGTGTTTTATTTTTTAGCCAGCATTTATCTTTGTACTGAAGACTCCACACTTGAAGTAATACAGTTACAGAAAAAGTGTGAAGAGATTTTCTCCTCAATTACATTAGCCTGAATATCACTTTTGTATAGCAAAAAAAAGAGAGAACTAACATAAACAGAAGCTTAGGTACCCAAATCATAACGCTATACTTTATAAATGTATCAATCAATAAAATAGCTTCAAACAAATATTCACACCAATGGTTTATAATGAAAAATGCAATTCAGTTCTATAAACCAAAAAGAAAGATAATTTTGTGACTTCTGTTTGGGTTATAGGGACCATTATCTGGTCAAAGGGCTGTATGGACAGAAGAGACAGGGTGAGTTAAAGTTTAACTCCCAGGAATTGTAAACCAAACCTGAAGCCACTGAACCTTTGGAGTTTGATATGATGATTAGAACATAAGCACAGTGACACGTTGAATTCGCCATAATCAAGGCACCTTTTTCCGGGTGGGGATCTCAGAAATTACTCAGGTATGGTCCATGTGTTTCACTTTTTCTATTTCGAATTGGTAGAACTGTACAATGTGGTATCTGTGACAGTGCATGAAAACAGCTTTCTCTTTCAGGGCTGAGTTTAATCCAGGGAAATTTCTAGCTTGTTTTTATGTCAAGAGAACAGCGGAACATATTGGAATAATCATAAATCTTAAAATGAAATGAATATTACATATGTCTCTTTACCTTAGTATATTTCTAAGATTTAATTTTAAAAAAGGAGGTTCAGCCCTGTCAGTTCAAGAATAGGAGCTAAAGTCCTGAGAAGTTTGTTTAGCTCTAATCAGACAGCAAAGAGAGTTGTGGTTTACTTCCACTTATGATCCTAGGATCCTGGAAACAGAAGTGCAATTAACATCTCGGACAGATTTTGAATTCTCTGTATGGATCATAATTTCCATCATACCTATTTAATTATGCCCTCCCCTATCACCACCATTAAAAAACATGGTGATTTCTAACTATTTCCTCTGTCACTGTCCTGCTAACTGAAAGAATGACCTAAGCTATTTCTTTATAATTCTTGCAAAAAAAATTGAATAAATAAATAGTAAAACTGCCTTTGAGTATATTAAATCTTAAGCTAATCATTAGATCATTTCCACAATTTGAGCCACTGTACTACTGTGGATATATTTTCACATTATCATTCTGTTTGCCCCAAAGAGATGATTCACAACTGGAATACAATGATTCTGAAGAAAGAGATAAATCTGGGCATTTAAAAAGAGTACGACCTTCCAGTCAGAAATCTCCCAGGCTCTCTCATTGAGATGCTTTGATTTTATGATTAGGAAAGTTCCCAGAAGAAAATTTCATGATAACTAAGTTCCTCCACTACAGGAGTGTGTACATGCACCCTGTCTATCTCCAAGACGAAGAATGTAAAATTTTTTGAGCACCAGAGAGGATTAATGTTGGGCAGAACATGTACTGATGTAAATTAATTCTAGCTGTAATTCATGAGCTTCAAAACTATGTCATGTGATAGCTAATGGCCTTTATAATGTGCTGGGAACATGTAATCAGAGGATGAAACACCTCCCTTTTCAAAGCGTTGAGACTCTCTCACTAAATACAAAGAAATAGACAAATAACTGAAAGGGTTTACCCCTTAAAAATAAGGAGTTTATTTTCTGAAATAACATTGATACTACCCACTTTAGACAAATTTTACATTTTACTGGCCTGATTTATTACATATCAGGTGTAAAGGCAGAAAATATATTTGGCAAGAAAGGAAACTATTGAGAACAAATATAAAATGACTAATAGATACAAAAATCAAATAGTTGTTTCAAACTAATAATAAGTAGTCTTTTGATAGTTTACACATTGTCCACAGTATATTTAGTGGGCATTAGTAATTTGTAGTACCAAAAGTGACCCTAGGCAAGTAACTGGAGCTAAGTAGTATTGCATAATTTTTGTTGGTGTCTAAGATATAGATGGAAATGGTATCTTTCTCCTTACCACTATCACATAACTCCCCCTGCCTCGTGCCTATTTTCTTCCCTTTGTCCTGTAAGAGTCTCAATTATTCTTTAAGGCCATCTTTTTCTTTTTTTAAACAAAATTTCATCTATAAAGGAAAACTTGTGATACTTGTCTGTAAGTCTGATTTATTTCACTTGACCTAAGGATCTCTGGCTCCATTCATTTTCCTACAAAAGACCTAGCCCTTTCTTCTTTACATATGAGTAGCTCTTCACTGCATGCATACCGTATTTTCTTTATCCATTCATCTGATGATGGGCATCTGAGCTGCTTCCAAATCTCACACATTGGGAATTGTGTTCTAATAACCATGGACATGTAGGAATCCCTGTAGTGTTATGATCTTAACTCCTCAAGGTATGTACCAAAGAGTGGCATAGCCAGGTCATTTGGCAGTTTTGTTTGAAGGGTTTTGCAGAATCTCTGTACTTTCTCCACAGAGGTTGTGCTAATTTACATTTCCACCAGGACTGTTTAAGAGCTCCCTTCTGATCTCATTCTCAGTGCCCTATCTTGCTTGCTTTTCTTTCTTTCTTTCTTTCTTTCTTTCTTTCTTTCTTTCTTTCTTTCTTTCTTTCTTTCTTTCTTCCTTTCTTTCTTTCTTTTTTCCTTTTTCTTTATTTCCTTCTTTCTTCTTTCCTTCCTTTCTTCTTCCCCACCCTTCTTTCTTCCTTCTTTTTTTCAATGACAGCCATTCTGACTAGGGTGAGACAGAATTTCAATATAGTTTTGAGTGGCACAAGTCTCTCCATTTACCCATTTATGGATAGAGCTATTTGTGAGTGTGTGTTATGTTTCTTAGTTCTTTATGTATTCTAGACATGTATAAATCATCTGTCAGCAGAGTATCTCTTAAAAATTTTTTCCTGTTCTATAGGTAGTCCCTTCACTCTGATGGTTGTTTCCTTGGTTGTGCAAAAACTTCATTTGATACAGTCCCATTTGTTGATTTTTAGTACTATTTCCTGTGCTATTGTGCTTGTTTTGTTGTGCAGGGTCTCACTACACAGCTCAGACTCATAGTGATCCTCCTGATTTCTGCCTCCCTGGTGCTGGGATTTCAGGCATGCACCACCATGCCCGGACTCCATCGCTGGCTCAGCACACCTGGGGGCGGGGCCAGCGTGCCATGCGGTGCCAGAGATCGAACGCTGACCCCTGCAGCTACCTAAACAAACACTTAGTCCACTGAGCTATGCTGCCAGCCTTTGTGCTGCATCTCTAAGTGTTTCCCTTAGGCTTTATTCTAGAAGTTTCAAAGCGTCAAGCCGTTTACCTAGGATTTGATCCAGTTAGCACATAGTTTTGTACAAGATGAGAGATAAAGGTCTATTTCAATCTTCTACCTACTGATATCCAGTTTTCTCAGCACCATTTGTTATTAAAGAGGCTGTCTTTTTTCCAATGTATGTTTTGGTCCCCTTGGTCAAAACTTTCATGGATGTAGTTGTATGGACTTTGTTTTGGTATCTTCTCTTCTGGTTTAAGTGTCCATTTTTGTGCTATGTTGTCTTATTACAGGTTTGTCTTTGGCTTTTGAATATAATTTGAGATTCAATATAATGATAACTGTGGTATTGCTCTTTTTGCTTAGGATTACTTTGGCTATTTTGACTTTTTGTGTTTCCATATGAATTTTAGGAGGTTTTCTCAGTTTTATGAAGCACATCAATGAAATTTTTGAGGAAATCGCATGAAATCAATAAAATGTTTTAATCTAATGATCTCTTTAACAAGATTAAATCTGTCAATCTATGAATATAAGAGGCTTTCATCTTTCAGAATCTTCTTCAATTTCTCTTTGCTGTGTTGTATAATTTTCCTTATAGAGACCTTTCACTTACATAGCTAAATTAATTCCTGGGTATTTTTAAGTTCTTATGAATGTAGTTGTTTTCCTGATTTTCTTCTCCACTAGCTCACTACCATTGTACAGAAGATCAATAAATTTTTATCCTGGTATTAGACAATTTAAGTCAGGCCTTCTCACTCTATGATTGTTTGAGTAATAACATATATTAAGCACTATATTGTGAAGGACACTTCTAGGTACTATCTATGTACATTTATTCTTAGAAAAAGCATATGAAGCAAGTACTGAGTTTCAGACAAGGTTCCAAAAGGACTCAATGTCATGCAGGTAGCAAGCACCAGAAAGAGGTTTCCTAGCTGGGTGGTCTGATTCCAGAACATAAGCATATAACCATCATAATGCAGAGATTGATTATATGTGACTGTGTTCATTCAGTGTGAATACAGAGCAAGAACAGTAAGCAATGTTTTCTTCCTTATACTTGCTTTACAACAGAATATGTTCTTCTAGGAACAGCTATTCATGTCTCTCAGAATTGGCATTCCTCACAACATGTATTTTAAAATAATAAATAATTGTGACAGCCTATGTCCAGCATACATTACAGCCAGAGTCAATCAAACATTACCACTTTGGAAAGCATCAGGTTCTCACACATCAGGTTCTCCACGCACCCTCATCATACCCATCTAACGGGACTGGGCCTGCCTTAGATGTTTTTATGGTTAATTCCAGAAAGAATGCTGGACTTCTCTACAGACAGAACTAGGTTGGCATGCCTGTTCCAAAACTTTCTGGGTTTATGAATTTGTACACATTATTTGATTTCCCTGAATTTCAGATTCCTCAGTTGTGAAAAAAGGAACAAAATCTACCCCAAGGAATTTATAAAGACTAAATAAAATGATAAATCCAAGCTGTTAAGCAAAGCCCCCAGTGCTTAGAAATTGGGTAAAATCCTCCATTTCTCTCTTTGTAACAGTCTTTCAAAAACTCCAGAAAAATCTCTTAAGACCTTTCAAATGCATCCATTAGCTCCTGTTTGTCAAAATAATACCTTTAAACAGAAAAAAATAAATGAAGTTTTGATTAATCACAACTTCTATTCTACTTTTTAGAGAGACAACCTAAAATTCTTTCTTAATATTAAAGCACCCATATTATCCCATTGGGATAATATTGCTCAGTACTCCTAGTCAAAAGCCCAACACCCTTTTGCCTAAAAACCACAGGCCACTCTGATAGAGCATACATTCATTTCATAACATACTCAGCATTAAAAATCTGTTTCAGTCATTGTCTCTTACAATATTGCCATCCCATAGAAAGCAGGGCAGCACTTTGAGCACTGTTGCACAATGGCTTTCGTTGCTTGATGTCTCTCTGAATGACTCAATAAGTTCAAACAAGACAGTATTGATCCACAGAGAATAAACACCATTTTATCTTATTCATGAAAACAGTAACCAGGATCTTCCTAAGTGCAGTGCTAACAGTCCAAACTCCCCCAGGACAAGCAGCTGGAAAAGGAGCCCCACTCTCGCAGTGACAGTCTGTATTAGATGTATAAATCCCATCTGCTCCTTGGCCTGAAATCACAAATCCAGCCACTTATTATTAACAAATATTTACTGTCAATTGGATCAGGAAAGCAAGTTTATGACTTCATGTCATCAAACGCAACACAACTAGGTTACCTACCAGCTTTAAACATTTTTTAAAAGTTGTAATTTAATAAATGCAATTTTTGTATTATATACATTTTGGTTGATATAAATCAAAAAATCAAAATTTAAGCCAGGCATACTGGAGAAGTCCTGTAATCCCAGGTATGTCGAAATCTGAGGTGGAAGAATTGCAAATTTGGGTTACACTGGACAGCTTGGTGACTTAGCAAGATTTGTCTGAAAAGTACAAAGGGCTAGGGGCATAGCTCAGTGTGAAGGCCCTGGGTTCAATCCCCAGTATCTCCCCAAAATACACTCTGTGTGTGTGTGTGTGTGTGTGTGTGTGTGTGTGTGTGTGTGTGTGTGTGTGTTTATTTGTATTTGGAAACCATTGAGGCTTATTTCTACAACTTTCATGGGTACCAAAATCATCACATGTTCAAGCTCCTTATATAAAATGATGTACTATTTACATATAACCTTCTCACAACCCTCTTGTATACTTGAAATCATCTCTAGGCTATTTCTAATATTAGATAGCTGTTTATAAAGGATTATTTTTGAAGGATATTTCAAAGGAATATTATGTTCTTTAATTTTAATTTTATTTTATTTTTATTTTCTAATAATTTTATTGAGAAACAAATAATGAGACAGTTTCAAAACTGATTAGTAGGACAGTTTCAATAGTAAATACATCACACATTGTTGTCTTAGTGATTATTCATTGTATAAAATGATACAATGAATAATCGCTAAGACATGATATCCTGTCCACAAACACAATTAGAACAAATCTTTCTATTCATTGAATTAAGAGAATGTAGCTGTATATCTACCCTACTTATGTTGAATATACAGATACAAAATGGTCCTTCATTTTTATCCCCTTTTTTTGTTTAGTTTTGTCAGAGAAGGGTATTCCATTGTCATTAAAATATTGTAGATACATGAATTAAGCAAAATATTCCAATATACTCTAGTAGTCCATAATAGTTGGTTGTAAAAGACTATTATACATGAAAAAATCCTCTGCATGTCTAACACAGATGCATTTTTTCCCGAATATTTCCAATCAGCAATAGATCTAATATAACTGGGGAAACCACAGATATGCAGATCTATATTTCCTTTCATAAAAATGGTTATCTTCATTACTATGTGCTGGCATCCTGGGCACTCAGATTTATTTTTAATAAAGATGTATAGGTGGAATTTTACATATTAACAACTACATGGAAATCATTTTCCAGGGATTCATTTTATTCCAGTGGGGATGGATCCCTGATAACATTAAGAGGGAAACAGTAAGGAATAGATAAGAGCTTCCTTTGGTTTGAACAATTATATACAGTTCTCTGCTCTAGTAAACAGTATGACTACAGTGAATCAGCATGTCACAATTGGGCCAGACAGAATGTCTAGGAAAGCAAATAGGTTTGTAATTCTATAAAACACCACTTTCAATTATGAAATAATGTGTTCTTTGCTTCAGCAGTTAGAAAATAATGCTTGTTTTGGAGTTCCCAGTTCATTTAAGATACACTACACTTAAATACCAGCATTAACTGCCCTACTCCTCTATTCTCATACAACATTCTGGTGTATAGAAATATTCCACACAAAAGAAATTATATGGATTTTTCCTGGGGATATAGCTGAACAGTACAGGTGCCTGCCTGGCATGTACAAGTCCTGAGTTCAATTCCTGATGCTCCCCCTCAAAAAAGGAAATTATATGGATTTTTAAATGTCAATTCTCTTCATAGTCAATCTAACCTACTTAGTATTTTTAGTGTTTATTTATTTATTTTTTATGTATTTAGTGTAGGATCTACACAGGTTGGACTCTTGTTGATCCTCCTGTTTCAGCCTCCAAATGCCAGAATTACAGGCTTGTGCTACCATGCCCAGCCTCAATTGTCACCTCAGCACCCCCTGGGGGCAGGGCTGGCATGGCATGTAGAGCTGGGAATGGAACCCAGGTCACTGTTCTTTGGCTAAGCAGGCGCTCTAGTACACTAAGCTATCTGGCTGGCCCTCAACTTAGTTATTTTTCTTTTTTTTTTAAGAATGGAGTTATTGTACTAGTTAATTGACAGATATTCTCACCCCTTCTTTTTGTATACCATAGTGCTGGTTATAGAGCAGGTCTTCAAATAGTCTACTGGAAATTAACTGATTTACTGAACAGTTAAAAAGTTAGATGAGGACCGGCCAAATAGTTCAGTAGATTAAAGTGCTTGCAAGCAGGCTCAGGGGCTGGGGTTCAATCCCAGCTTTGGGAGGCTGTAAACAGGTGGATTATTGCAATTTCAATCTAGTAGTAAGACCCTGAACACCCTATAGACTCTTCCCTAAAAAAAAAGAAAAACAAGTTAGATGAACAATGAAGTGACAACATGTGCACCCACATGGATTTGAAAGAAAAATCAAGTCCCATCCTGGACTTGGAAGGAAACAGCCTTGAAAAGACTTACTCCAGTCCAGACACTAGAGTAATGTAGTAGAAGACATGAAGAAAGGGAGGTTACAAAATCTCCTAACGCACAGCAAAGCTCATACACAAATACAATTGGTTTTTATTTCTAGTATTTCTGTATTTTTGTATTTAGCTCTTTTATTGGGACTCTGCTTACTTTTTCAGCTGTGGCCTTCTACATGAAATAAATTAGCTTAACAGATGTATTTAAGCCCTAATGCCTCCAATTATTTGCAGAGTCAGGAATCAGATTGATTTCATGGGGAAAAGAACTACAGGGACACTTAATACATGCCCATCCCGGTAAACCTCTTTCTAATCCTCTTTCCTAAAGAACTCTTAGTATTTCTCCCAATTCAGGCATTTCCCTACAAGCAATCAAAGTTGTCACTTTATAACTGTGCCCACGTAATAATTGTTCAACTTTAATATTCTCACATGGCTCCTACTACATGCCAGACATACTGGCAAATGTTTACATTCTCTTACATAATAGATATTCTTGTTATGTCTTTTTTTCTAGTAGAAAAATTAAGGCTTAGGAACATGGACAAACTGTCCTAAATTTCCAAGCTAGTCAGTATGGAAGAAGGAATGAATCACAGCACTCTTGCCCACAGCACAGCCCTGCAAAGTGAAGAGAGACGGATGCCAGGCACTGAGGCCTGGAACTGGGAGGAAATGATGAAATTCTTGAACAGAGAAAAGTTGAAGGAATTTCTTGAGGATAGAAGACACTTTTGTTAGGGTCAGGATCAGGTGGGCCCTTGCCGTCACTTCTCATCATACACAAATCTACCTCAGCCTGATTCTCCAGCCAAAGGTTAAGGAAAAGGCTAGATAGGACCTCTGTGGTTAGGAATTCTCCCTTCTTTCTACACTCTACACCAAAGCCTCCCAAAGTAAGAGACTCGTCTAAAAGAGACCCATTTTGTGACTCAGGAGATGGCAAGGTTCTGATCACAAGAGTATATGTAGACAAAAGTGTAGGCACCCTGTACGCTACTACATGAGGAGCCCCAAAAACATCACTGAAATTCAAAGTAACTGTGCTGAAGGAGTTGGATGTCCAACAGCTAAATTCTGCCAGTGTCGACAGAGGACACAGCTCCTCCCACCTGGAGGACACACCTTTCTCCCCAGGGGAAGAATAACTGGGCTGCTAGGTCCATGTTTGCTAAGGGATTCCCATATTAGACTGCCCTAATTCACAGGTCTAAATTGAGGCTCACAAATAGCTGCTCTACCAAGCCAGAACAGAGCGATTCATTTAAGATAATAATGAGTTGGTTTCCTTTTGGAAATTGTTAAAACAGTTCCTGTTACCACTCAAATTAACTCACGTGACAAGAATGAATGATAGGGACACTTGGCCTAGAATCACAAAGCAGATTAAAAAAAAAAAAAAGTGTGGCATAAGCTAGATGTGATCGCACAGGCCTGCGAACCCAGGACTCAGGAGGCTGAGGTAGGAGGATTGGCATGGGTTCAAGGCCAGCCTGGGCTACACAGTGAGACCCTGTCTCAAAAATAAATAGACAAATAAATAAATAGCCTGGGAAAATATTGTCTGAATGATACTTAAAGGACCTTGCGCTTGCCAGGCAGGCACTTGTGCCACTGAGCTATCTCCCCAGGCCTTACCTTATAATTCTTTCATGTTCTTTTCATTGTACCAAGTACTTAGTACAGGTATATTGTCTTGAGCTGGAATTAGGGAATGGCATAATGTGGTCCCTTAGGATATTCTAAGGGGAAAAGCTGGATCCAGAAGCTTATTTTTATTTCCTTTATAAGACATGCCACAAAGTCAAATATTTTTTTCTAATCATAATTCAGTAACATAGTTGCAAAGACTTCTTCAATGCTGTATGACACACAGTGTTATCATTGCCCCCAAAAGGGGACAAAGTTAAGGTAGAAGATTCTAGATGCAGAAGTGCTACACTGAGGTCTTGACCCCACCTAAAGCTATCTGCAATTGTATGACCTTGTGCTTATACTGAGCTTCTCTATGCCTGTTTCCTCTTCTGTTAAATTTAGAATTGCCTTAAGAATCAGAAATCACATGTGAAGGGCTTAGAGCATCAAGTAAGTGTGTAGAAACTTTAACTATTGTAGCCATAATTCTAATCACATTTCTGTGTTGACAACAAGTTTTTTAATAAAAGCAAATGGTTATAAGAAAAAGACTATGGGATAAAAATGTATAAAAAGGTGTTTAGATCAGAATGAGAAGGCAGGTAAATTAGCTCAGTGTTTACTACTGCTTGGAGGAAGCCCCATTCTCTTGACTCTGTTCCAGTTCCAAGGCAGCAATGCTCTCTGGTTAAGTGTGCATAGAACCATTGGAAGAGATCTAGGTAATTATTGAGCAAAGCAGGAGAGAAAAGTATAACTTCACGCCAGAGTGCAAATCACTCTTGAATGATTATTTTTGTCATTGCAACAACAAAAAGATCAGTACTCAACGACACTTATAAAAATTCAGGCAACTGTCAAAGAACAGGACAGCAATTAATACTTGGTGCCTCAAAATGGGAGTGGAGAAATATATTATCCTTTCTCTCTAGCAGTCCCTTAGGTATAGGGACTTCCTGAAGATCCAATCCCCAAAGAGAAAACCCAACTGGTTCTGAGGAAAGGCTCAGTGGCCCATCAGAATTAGTCTGGAAACTGTTAGAAGCCAGTGCCCATTTTAAGGGAAGTGGCCAGGTACAAGGACAACAAAAAGCTGGTTCCTTCTACGAGGGACAGGGTGTGGTCATTCTACTATGGGGTCAGTCCTCGAAGACACTTTGAAACTAAGGAATTCTATCATCCATTATTGTGCTCCAAGGCTCTTTGTGTCTAGGCCATCTGCACCTGATATTATTTAGTAACCATTCCTTCTTGCAGGTAAGAGTTCAAGCACAGCCTCCTGCTCCCATTTGATTTGGGCATGGAGTTGATCCTGGAAGAACTTAAATTATATTATCTTCTGCATTGGGAATTTACTTAGTGGCACCCTCCACCCAGGCCTGAAGTCCAACACTGTTCTCAGTGCCACACCAGGGATGGTTTATGCTCTTATCCCTAACTCGAAAGAACTGCAGAGGCCTCTCCAGAGCTCCCACTGTGGTCCTCACGTAACTGATCTCTCCCTTCTCCAAAGGCTCTTATTTTGTGGGACAAATAATATTTATGTGTACTTAATGAGTACTTTCCTGAAGGCTGGAAAAGTATTCTACTTGCTTTTTAATTTTCAGATTTTCAGACACTTCATACATGGACAATATTGTTTGTTGAATTAGTCGGTTCACTGGAAAGAACTGAAGTAAGGAAAAACACCAAGTGCTTTGCACCTAGCCCCATGCTCGGCTCTCCTTCCTCTCTGAGCCACTGCTGTACATCTAGGGGGCAGGCATCATTATCCCCAAACAGGGAATTAAGGCACTTGTTGAGCCAGGTCTACCAAGGGTGGAGGAGAAGCCCTCCAGTATTTAAACCTAAATTAGTCTGAATCCAAGCTCCTGTGTTTTCTTGAATTCAATGTCATCATGCTTATGAATCAACAATGAACAATACAGGGAAATATGTGGTGCAATTGGAACACCAGGTAAAGGAAGACGGAAGTCCATAGCAATCAGAGGGGCCTCATGAATTCTGGTGGACTTCCCCGAGCATCTATGGATTAGCTACTAAGTACCCAGTGCTAGGGTCTGTGGGAGTTCATTGTCTTCCCTGTCCCTATCCCCTTTACTTTGGCCACAGTCCTATACTTTTATACATCTGCCCCTATAATACTCTTTCTGCCTCTAGTCCATTCACAACAAAACATAGTCACCTTCCTGAAGTACACAGGGTTCTGGCAGAATTCTCCCAGGAACTTTATCGCAAGATAAAAGCATTCTATAAGGCCATGGGGACAGTTCAGCAGTCTAAGTACCTACTTGGAAAGTGCAGGAACCTGGGTCTGATCCTCTGCACTGAATGTTGTGCCAGTCCCACCCAGGCACAGCCAGCCACCCAAACTGGGCATGGTGACACATACCTGTAATCCCAGTCCTGGGGAGGCTGAAACAGGAGAATCACTACAAGTCCAACCAGCATAGGAGATGCTGTACCAAACACATTTAAAGAATTCTATAATGCTAGTGTTGAATTGGATTCAGTCCTTTCTTCCCAGCCTTACTTATTTTCACACATACTTCCTCATACCACCCTGCACTCTGCCTTTGACCTTCCAAACAGACTCAACCTCACAACCATCCACTCTCCTTTCACTCACTCCTACGCCCCCTGGAGCCCACCCTTCCTCCCTCTTCACCTAACTCCACACTGTCCTTCCACTGATCTCAGTGAAAGTCACATGATGTAAGTCAAGGAGTTCAAAGTTGGAAAAGTTTGATAAGTGAGGAAAGAAAAGTTGGCATGGATGATTAATAGTGACAACATGTGGGACACAGAAAATGTTTAATAGGAAAGCAACATATTGGAAGGAATATTTAGGATAATTACCCCCAAGACTATGGGAGTATTATTAGAGCTGAATTATGATGTATAGGTATGAAATGATGGTAGGATGAATGGTAATTAACCAAAAAAGGGCAACATCAGAATTTCATGGTTGCCTAATAAACAGCCAAGAATTTAGTAAAATCAGTTTGCACTAAGGCATGGAAGTTAGCATAAAATCAGAGTATACATAATGTGGCTTTTTCAAGGGAAACAGACTTTTTTCACTGAAAAGATCAGTAACTTAGTGCTATTTTAATATAGTTTTAGACAGTTAAGAGTCTGCAAACTTTGTTCAAGAATCAAATGTTTCCCATCCACTGGGGATTAGAAGTCTTAGAGAGAACCAAGTTTTGGACAGGAATGCTTCCAAATCGATTTGAGGAAGCCAGATATAAAAACTAAGTTCAGAAAAGCCATCTAAATGAGAGAGAGTGTGAGAGAGAGACATATACTACTGACAACTCAATATGTTTCTGTAACATGCCATATGTAATTGGCCCTAGAACTACTAAACATCAGCTTTTAAGCCAAAGAAGATCTGCACTGTATATGTTCCATGATTACCATTTTACTAATTTCTAAATCTGCTTCGAATAAAACATATATTCAAAGAAAGTCTATTCTTCTCATTAAGCTATGCCATTCTAGAATGTCTCATATCACAATACTATTTCCTGGAGTGTTTAAGAAAGTCCAGAATGGCAAAAAGAGCTGAGTATCATTACTTAAGGGTGATAACACTAAAGTCATCAG
>PVKA01031027.1:0-26699 GCA_004027165.1 Ctenomys sociabilis
TTTTTATTATTTTTAAAGAAATATATATATATATTTTTTTTTCTATTATATATATAATAGAAGAGAGACTATCAGACAAGAGAAAAGAAATCAAGGGAAGAGGAAGGGAGGGCAAGGGAAGGTAGTTAGGGGACTGGAAAAAAGAAACTGATTAGTCACTTTCTCATCTCTAGGCATAATGCCTAATACAGTTTAAAAGAGGTTTATTCTGACTCAGATGCAGTAAACAGAGAGAAGGGAACCAAGGACAAGAGTGTACTTTTCCAGTTCACTCCACCCCAAATGACCAGATTAATGCATTGATGAGTACAGTGTAGCTGTGATCTAGTCACCTTTCAAACACATGAGCTTTGGGGGCCACATTTTAGGTCTAAACAATAGCATTCCACCCCTGGCTTCCAAATCACTCATGTCCTTCTCATTAACTAAAATGTATTGAGTCCATCTCTTAAGAGTCAATACCAAAACCTTAAGAGTTTCAGCACTGCTGAAAAATCCAAGTCCAAAGTCTCGGAAACCCAAGACAAACTCTTGATTGTGATCCCCAGAAAAGCTAAAAAATAAAAGTTAAATGCATGCAATATACAGTGGCACAAGGTAAACCAATTCCATCTCTGAAGAGGAAAATAGAGAGCTAAAAAGAAATCATACTAAAATAAGATCAAAATCTAGCCGTGTAGACGTTGAATCCTGTGTCTCTAGGTCCAGCATCCAGGACAATTTGTGATAATAAATGAACTCCAGAGGGCTTAGGAAGCTTGTCCCTACAACATTGCTGATTGCAGCCTTCATAATCTTGTTGGGATATCTTTGCTCACCATCTGTGGTTTTTCTTAGCAGATGTTTCAAATTCCTGGCATCTCCAACTTCCTACAGTCTCCACTACACTTTCAGCTTCACCATCACAGCATTTGGTTTCAATTTCATGCACTATCCTATCAGGCATCCTGCCTGGCCTCCCAGATCTTCCCCCTGAAATCAGGATGGAAGCCTCTATGACCCCATAACTCATGCATTCCACATACCTGCAAAAGCTGCACCATATGAATGATACTGAGGTCTACCAGGAGTCCATGGATAATAATGCAGAGGTTTCAAAGTGCCTGGATGGCTGAACTTGGAGAAATATTTCCCTCTGCAGTCCTAAGTGAACAGGATATCCTGAAGTTCTCTTTTTAAAGGAAAGCTTAATAGTTCTATACCCATATGCCAGCAATGGTGTGGGGTCTTGCTGATGACCTGAAATATCTTCAAGTCATCTTCCCTATTGTCCTGATGCAAAGTACTTGGCTTCTTTTTAATTTTAATCTTTTCAGTAACCAAGCTCTGTGTGGCCCCAACTTGGAAGGATTTTTTTTTTTTCTATTGCAACTCCAAACTTCTCACAACTTTTGGCTCTCATATGTTCTCTATATTTTCACTGTTGATTGACTAAAGGCAGCCGTCAGTACTCATGCTATAACGTAAACACTGGGCTGCTTTGAAATTCCCTCCACCAGATGAATTAGGCTGTTATCCCTAAATTCAGTTGCCCTTCTGAGCCTGGCCTTTACAGTCTTCATTTTTGTCAGCATTCCAGTTGCTCCAACCAGAATATCCCATCAAGCTTGGCTTATATTCTTCTAGGGATTTTCTAGCCAGCATCTCTAGACCTTTCCTATATCTTCCTATGAATTATTTCCAAAGAATTCTAAAACTACATGGCCAGGTATAACAGCAATGATACCATTTCTCTGGTACCATTATTTTTATGTTATATCCTAAATGCCAAATAAAGGGGGGAAAGCACTAAGAATTCTATCTCCAGTAAAACTGAATTTTTGAAACTGAGGTTTAAAAAAGACATTGCTAAATAAATAAAAACAGGGTTTGTTACCAGCAGGGCTGGGAAGATTTTAAAAAGTTGTAAACTATCTGGTTGTACTAGATAGCAACTATAGGTATTAAGAACAAGAAATGGCAAGAAATGATAAATGTACATGTTTTTACTTAATATCTTTAAAAGAAATGGCTACTTATAGCAGAATTAGTACTGTATTTAATGAGAGATGTTTGAAGTGTGCAGATATATGACAGTGACACTTACATAATACATAGAAATATATTATTGCAAGGTTTCAGTATATTATCTGAATTAATTTTATATTAATCTGAATTTACAGGAATTGGGGCCAGGAGATGGCTCAGTAGAATAAGTGCTTGCCTGGCAAGCACAAGGGCCTGAGTTCAGTCCCTAGTTCTACCAAATAAATAAACAAACAAATGAACAGGAATTAAAGAAACATATTATAATGTTTATAGCAACAAAATAATTCAAAGAAAGTTAAGAGCAATAGAGAAATTGAAATGACATCATGAAAATATTTAATGAATGCATACAGGAAAGAATAGAGAATTACTGTCTAGGAAGGTGGTACAAATAAAAATCTATTCATAGATTTCAAATCACTATATCAAAAGTGATATTCAAAAGTTTATTTTGATAGAGAGCAAGAAATACTATAACCAACTAGTAGAAAATGTCTTAAAAGCAGATTGTCCGCATAGGCACACCTCTGCCTTGTTTGGTTAGACTTACGCTCTAGGGACTCTTTGAAACACTGGTAGAAATATGTATGCAATAAATGTTTTGATTATTTAATATGGTGTTGATGATAAAGTTCTCCCCTTTCTATTACATTGCTTTTAAAATTTTACATATCAGAATTCTAGCAGGACAATAACTTTGTGCTATTATTTTCTTTATGCTATAAGTTGTTGTAATATTTTAAATAACTGAAGTAAGCTTCCAGTTTCCTTATTTTCTAGGAGAAAGATGTGGTGTCTGCCCAAAGAAAAGAGGAAGTAACCCACATGCACTTACAGCAGTTACAATCTGAAATAAAACAATTAGAAACAAGGTAAATTGATAAATAACTTTGTCTGTTCTTCAAAAACATGCCATTGTAAAATTCCAATTTATAATATTTATTACAGTATATATTTTATAGGGCTAAGTCAACTGTAATCATAGATATAATCTGATTTCTGTACTTATTTTAAAAATTATATTCAACAAATTGTCATACTTTGAACGTATTTCAAAAAAATATTTGTTTAATGAGTCAGACCCTTTACAAAGTACCTTAATTCATTTCATAAATGTGAAAGAGAAAAGTTGTGCCAAATTTATTCCAGTAATTTTTTGAAAAGAGATAAAACTGAGTAGTTACAGGTTTTGTTTTAATATTAAAGCACCCTTTCATTTTCATTCCTTTTGGGTGAACCAAACTGATCCTTAGGAACCCAAAAGCCTTTTTTTTTTTGAAAAACAATTAGAAATTTTAAATCTTATAATCAGAAAAAAAAATATTGCTTCAAACCCTCTAAAATATATCTTTATTAATAATTTTATGACAGTAGAAATAAACCATTGAAATAGAAGGCAGTGAAAGTAAAAGAATGTCAGTCTTTTAGATTACTTTTTAGGAATCATGGGCCATAAACCCTGAAGGGATCAGCTCTAGGAGCTGAATGTTGTAGATTCGTTTTGCTTCTCAGACTCAAAAGTCAGGAAAGCCCTGCCAACTGAAGCTTATTCCTTGCCCCTGTTGGTCCCCTAGAAGGCAAGCTGCTCCCCTATACTATGCTTGTGTTCTTGGAAACAAGAATATCCTGATTCCTTTTCCTGTCACTGATCTCTGCTTCCTAGTCGTCATCAACTGATACCACGTTACATTTTTTAGCAGCACTGTATTAACTGGTCTGTTGAGTTAGACAACTGTTTTTGGAAACTATACCAATAACTGTGGAATGTTTAACCACCCAAACACCAAACACTAAATTCTGTTCTTCCTACCATCATATCCACCAAAATGTCCCCACACATCTCAAATGCTATTGCCATCACTACAAAGCATTGAATATTGACCATGGGAAATTCAGAATGCTACTCTTGAGGTTTTTTTTCTTAATCCCTTTTCTTTGTGCAGGCTAAACAACGTGACTTGAAATTAGCTTATGAACTTCTGCTTAAGTAATGAGAATACATCATCAGACTATATATTCATCTGTTTTGAAAGATAGGAAGTAATTTTTATCATACTTAAAAGTAGCCTTTTTCGATATTATTTGAATATTTTGGGGTAATATTTACATGTATAAGCAAAAAATTTGTTGTCCTCTCAAATTTCTGTTTTACTGATTTGATTCTTAAATCACATTATCAGAAAAAAATGGTTTTAAAGATTGAGAAAATACAGCAATATTTTTGATATTTAAAATTTTAACCTTGGCACTCCTTTATATTCTTCCATGATAACATAAAATGTGAAAAATACTTCTCAAGTGCTTTGAGAACTTTGTTATAAAATGAGTAATTTATCTGCCTAATAAAATCTTTTTATATTAATAAAATCAATTGACATAGTGGTTGGAATAAAACTGACAGTAGTATACCCCACCTCCATGCTTCACTCACGCTCAGAATTTTATTGTGTAAGATTCAGAATAAATTGTCAGAAGAAAATAGATTCAACCTCTGAAGGAACCAATAATAATTAAACTTGAGAAAACAGCAAATGGTGAATTATAATAACTTATGTATCATTATATAATTTTATTTTACATTTATTTTAGAATACTTTTTATAAGAAAAATATCTTTTTTCAAATTATTTGAACACATTCAATAATTGATACATTGCATATTGTTTTCTTAATGGTTATCTTTTGTATAAGGTGCAGACATGATATTCTTTTTATAAACACTATTAGAGCAGATGCCTCTATTCATTGAATTAAGAGAATGTAGCTGTATACCTATCTTTTTTTTAAGGATGAATTATAGTACAGTTTCAACAGTTGATAATTTTAACACTGTTATCTTCCCAGTGTTATCCATTGTACAAGAAACAGATAGGATATCCTGTCCAAACAGTAGTAGTGCAAATCTTTCTTCTCATAGAATTACACGAAAGTAGCTGCATATTTATCCTGTTATGTGTATACAAATACAGAATGGTCCTTCCCTTTTATCCCTTTTTTTTTGTTTAGTCCTGTCAGAGATAGGTATTCTATTGTCATTCAATTATTATAGGTGCTTGAATTCAGCAAAACACTCCAACACAAATCCAGCATTCCACAATAGTAGTGGGTTGTCTGAAGAAGCTGTTGACTAGAGCCATTTACACCTTAGCATATTATTCTAGTTTTATTTTATATACCTACTTTTTATACTTTTCTGTTAGATGGTTAAGACCCAGATAAAACAAAACCTATATAACAAAAAATGTAACTTTTGTATCTAATAAGGTCAGTCAAGTCCCCTCAGGGTTTATCCTGCAACCCTGTACCTCACTTTGTAGATCCTTTGTCAGCGTCAGACATGTAGATGAGTCACGGTCATTGCTTGACCAATTTGCTCTCTGTGAAAGCCTGTGAGTTTTCTCTATATGTGACTCTCCTTAGGCAAGCTATGCATCCTATATCACATTCCTCTGTGGCTCCATAATCTCCTTGATCAGAAAATTTGGGGCACAACTGAGATTCATGATGTTACAGTACAGGTTCTCCTATGTCCTGAGTCTTCACTGACCTTGAAAGGCTAGGGCCAAAATGTTGGCTGGCCTTGCAACCCTTCCATTTCTCCAATTTTTGATCTGCAAACTTAGGTTATTGACCATCCAGAAGAGAAGCTGATTATTACCCTGCAACTTATGCAGTTCAGTTACCCTATCTATCTGTCTAAATATCAAACATCTTAGGCAATACATGGAACAGATATTTTTTATCAAATATTGATGTATTGAATTTTAAGTTCTTACAAAATATGAGGAAAAATATTTTTAAAATAGTACTGTATACATATTCTTGCACAGAAATTTCAAAATCTAACCATATAAAGCCTTATAGCAGAATAGTCTTGTAACATTTTCTTTTTCCTTCTGTCTTTTTTGTTTTATTACAAAAAAAAATTGTGAGACAGTATGGTAATAATTGATATGTCGTGACAGGAAATGTGTATTTAGCAGAACAGAATGGCAGGCATTCCAAGCATGACCCTTCTATTACACATTGCTATATTCATTGCAATTGCTTGGTTCACAGGTATCAGCATATATAGATAGTCAGGTTGAGAATCCTGCCATTTAACTGCTACTTTCAAAAACCTGCTAAGGTTTCTTGGGATCTTTGCCTTTCCTATCTGTGTGTACAAATGCATGGCTTTGTCCCTGACCTGTTTCCCATCTTTCCTCCTTACTCTGTCCTCATTATCCAGTCATCAAGTTCTCACTTTCCTTTCAGTTGTGTTATACCTTTCTATTTGTATATCTTCTTTTGAAAGAAGGGAGACTATTACGATATTTGCACATGTGGATCTAGTTTATTTCACTTACGAGTATTATGTTCAAGTGGCATCCACTTAAATATAAATGCTTCAAGTTTATCACTCTTTATAGCTGAGTAATGCTCCATTGTATAAAAATACCACATCTTTCAATTATTCCTCATGTGATGGACATCTTGGTTGTTTCCAAGATTTGGTATCACAAATTGTGCTGCTATAAACATAGATACACATATATCACTATGATATGACATTTTCAGTTCCTCTGGGAAAATTCCCAGTAGGGGGATAGCTGGCTTGAATGGGATTCACAGTCCTAGTTTTTTAAGGGGTCTCCTTTCTGATCTCCACAGTAGTTGTACCAGTCTACATTCCCACCAGCAGTGGAGAAGTGTTCCCTCTTCCCCACATCCTCTCCAACATTTGTTACTGGTTGATTTCTTTATGATAGCCATTCTTTCTGTAGTAAGATGGTATCTCAGTGTTGTTTTAACTTGTATTTCATGGATGGCTAACAATGTGGAGCATTTTTTCACATACTTATTTGCTTCTTTAATTTCATCCTCTAAGAAGTGTGTATTCATCTCACATATCATCTGCAAATAGTGATAATTAAACTTCCTCTTTACCTATTCTTATTCCTCTCATTTCTCCTTCTTGTCTAATGGCTGTAGCTAATGATTCCAAAACTACATTAAATAGGAGGGGTGATAGAGGACATCCTTGTCTTGTACCAGATCTAAGAGTAAAAGACTTCATTTTTTCCCCGTTCAGAATTATGTTAGCCATTGGGTTGTCATAGATGACTTTTATCAAATTGAAGTAGAGGCCTTCTGTTCCAATTTTCTGTAGGACTTTGAACATGAATGACTGTTGGACTTTGTCAAAAGCTTTTTCTGCATCAATTGAGATGACCTTGTGATTTTTAGATTTCAATCTATTAATATAGTATGTTACATTTATAGATTTTTGAATATTGAACCATCTTGCATCCCTGGGATGAATCCTACCTGGTCATGGTGTATGATCTTCTTGATGATTTTCTATATTCTATTTGCTAGGAGTTTATTGAGGATTTTTGCATCTTTGTTCATGAAGAAGATTGGCCTGTACTTCTCTTTTTTAGTTGTGTCTTTCCCTGGTTTTGGAATCAGTATTATACTTGCCTCCAGAAATGAGTTTGGGAGGACTTTTTCCTTTTCAACTTCATGGAAGAGTTTGTGGAGTGTGGGGATTATATCTTCTATAAATTTCTTGTAGAATTCAGCTGTGACTCCATCAGGACCTGGGCTTTTGTAAGAAGGCTTTTTATTACATTTAGTATTTCATTGGCTGTTACTGGGTTATTGAGAGTTGTTATATCTTCTTGACTCAGTTTTACTAATTTGTAAGTTTCAAGGAATCTGTCCATTTCTTCTGTGTCTTCTATTCTTGAGTGTAAAGATTCTCAAGATAGCTATTGATAATCTTTCCACTGGGTCTGTGATGATTACACCCTTTTCATTCGTTATTGCTTGTATTTGAATTTTTTCTTTCCTCTTTTTGATGAGATTAGCTAGGGGCTTATCAATTTTATTTAGTCTTTCCAAGAACCAGCTTTTTGATTCGTTGATTCTTTGAACTGTTTTCTTCATCTCAGTTGAATTAATTTCTGTTCTAATCTTTATAATTTCTTACCATCTTTGGGCACTGGGTTTGGTTTGCCCTTCCTTTTCTAGATTTCAGAGGTGTACCGTTTTGTTTCCCTAATGTGTGAGTTCAAATGTAGGATTTTCCCTCTGAGAACTGCTTTCATCGCATCCCATAAATTCTATTAAGTTGTAGTTGAATATTGTAGATATTGTTGAATTTCTTGTTTAATTTCATCTGTAGCCCACTGATTGCTAAGTAGGGTGTTGTTTAATTTCATATATTTAGGGGCTTTTTCTGGTTTCTTTTGTCATTTATTTCCAGTTTCATTGCACTGTGGTCAGATAATATGCATGGGATAATTTGTTTTCTTGCATAGACTTAAGCATGACCTATGGACTAATATGTGGTCTATTTTAGGAAATGATGCATTTGCAGCTGAAAAAAAATGTATATTCAGCTGTGGTTGGGTGGAACAGTCTATGTATGTCCAGCAGGTCCATTTGTTCCTATCTCTGGTTCAGTTCTGCTACTTCTTTGCTAATTTTTTGTCAGATTGACATATCTTTTTGAGATAAGGGAGTGTGAAGGTCTCCTGTTGAAATTGTGAATCTTGGATATTAGATTTTTCATGTCCATTAAGATTTGTCTTATGTAGTTGGGTGCTCCTGTGTTTGGTGTACAGATATTTATGAATGGTACCTCTTGCTCTTGAATTTTTACCCTAACCATATATAGTGGCCTTCTTTATTTTGTTTGATCCTTCTTGGTTTGATTTTGAGACTGTCTGAGAAGAGGATTGCTATCCCTGCTAATTTCTGAGGTGCTGGGTCATATGGTATTGTTTTCCATCCTTTGACTTTAAACCTATTAATGTCTTTTGAGTTAAGTGTGTTTCTTGTATACAGCATATTGTTGGGTTTTGTTTCCTAATCCACTGTACCAGTCTATTTCTCTTAATTGATATTGAGCCCATTTACATTGATGGTTATAATTAAAATGTGTTGACTTATGATTATCATGTTATTCACTTACTGTTATTTACTCCTTTTTGTCCTACATTTAATTATCTGCCCTATTTAATGGGTTCCTTCTTTTCTCATTGGTGGAGTTCTGGTCATTATGGTCCCTCTCTAGAACATCTTTCAGTAGCCTTGTAGAGATGGCTTTGTCATCATGAAATTCGTTAATTGTTCTTTGTCATGGAAGTATTTCACTTCTCCATCAAACTTGAAAGAGAGTTTTGCAGGGTATAGTAGTCTGGGCTGGAATTTGTTTTCTTAGAGCACTTGAAGTACTGTGCTCCATGCTCTCCTTGCCTTCATGGTTTGTGAAGAGAAGTCAGCTGTAATTCTGGTGGGTTTTCCTTTGAATGTGATCTGCTTCTTTTCTGCTTTTAGTATATTATTCTTGTGTTGAATTCTGGGATCTTGAATATTATTTGTCTCAGTGTGTTTTTACTTGGGTTGAAGTTATTTGGCATTCTGCATGCTTCGATTACCTGAATGTTGGATTGTTTCCTCATATTTGGGAAGTTTTCTGCTATTACTTCTGCCCCATATTCTTTTTATATCATTTGTGTTGACTCTTTCTTTCTTGTTGATGCCTATTAGTCTCACATTGTTCATCTTGGCATCGTCTTGCAGGTGATGGATTATTTTTCCTGCATCTTCATTGTTTTTAAGAGATCCTTTCTCACCTTTTCACTAGCTGCATCAGTGTCTTCAACATCTGAAACTCTGTCTTTGCTTTCACTCAAATAGTTTTGTAGACTCGTGATTGAGATTTTAAGTTCCCCTATATCTCTTTGACTCCGCTTCCTGGGGATATGTGGAGCCGGGCTATCATTTTTCTGGAATACAAGCTAGAGCATTTTGGAAAACAAGGTTGGGGCATTTTTTTGGTCATTGCTTTTTTTCCTGGGAGCACAGGAGTCACGTCCACTATCAGCTGTACACAGGAGGAACAGAAGGTGCCTGCAGGAGATGTCACATCCCACTGTTGTCTGTCCTTGACTTCTAGAGTAGCTACATAGGTGTCCCAACAGCTTAGTACTATAGTTAGAAATGGACTCATTATGAATGGGCAGACTATTCCAGTCACACAGTACCGGACTCCGCACGCTAGGAAAAGTGTTCTAGATGTGAACATACTTATAGTAAATTAAAACAATCATCTGTTTTACAATTTGAGCACTTAAATGTAAATGACACATCCCCAAGGGTGTAGATAAACAAATAAACAAGGAGCTAAAACCAGAGTTATAAATAAACATAGAAGCCAAGGCTCAGGATATATAATGCATCAGCTAGCTATATCTCCAGCCCGCCTTAACTGGAACCCTCCTAGAAATTACAACCTTTATAAAAAAACTAAAATAGGAATTCCCATTTTGCCAAATATTAGAAGATAAAAAAGACTTGATAATCTGAGGTTCAGATTTTTTTTAACCATTTTTTCCTTTTGTTTTAAAGAGAATACAAAAATAATTGAAAAGATACAGAATTTCACTAAACAAGATGATGATAGAAATTCAACAATAGTTGTTGTATTACGTATCGTTGTTTTCAAATTAGTTATTCAGATTACCAGATATAAGCTTGCAACATTGGTCAAAAAGCTAAAAAGAAAAAGAAAAACATTTAAGCACTAACTGCTCCTTTCAACAAACTAGTAGAAATCAGCAGCATAGTTATCCAAGCTATCCTCTGTATATACATGTATATTTTTCCCTTCCTTTTCTGTTTCTTTCCTCTGTTCCCTCATCCCAGTTGTTCGTTCCCTTTAAGCACTTTCTTTCCCTTTCACCCTCTCTATTGTACCTTTCAGAATTTATTTATTTTAGGTTCTTTGGGGGATTCAGTTTTATACAGTCTGTTTATGTGAAAACCTGAAGCTAAAAACTACAGTGGCAGGATATTGGTAGAAAGTTCTGGCACATAGAAGGAGCAGAAATAGATTTATTTTATGGGGAAATATTTTTATAAAATATTTAGGCTCTCAGGATTCCAATATAAATTCAGGCAGATCTGAGCTTACTCAGAAATTATCCAATACATGAGGAAATAAAGCACTTGACTGGCGAGAGGCGAACAAGTAAAGGTTTTTGAACCAGTTCTCTCCCAGAGAATAAAAATCGTAAAATACAGAATATAAGGTGTGTATCAAACAAAGAGAAAAATAGGTTTTTTAACACATAAAGAAGGTATCATTTACTAATTTAAGTAATATTTATTATTATTTTCACCCAAAGCATTCATAGTCAATTTTAGTCAGTTTCAAAGTCAAAATGTACTTTGTGCTTTGAAGTGACAGTGGAGTAGGGGAAGACAAGTAGTGAACTTGGGTAAAAATTATGTGGTTTCTTTCTTGTTGCTAAACAGATACAAGAGAAAGAAAAGTACTTTGGAAATCATTGCAGAGGCTTTCCTTGAAGTTTTCTGAAGGAACACAATAATCTTTGGTTGTATTTGAAGGTCTGAACTACTTTTTAAATGTATTTCTATAGTTTTATCTAAAATTGCTAACTTACTGCAAAAGTTCACTCTAGAATCCTTGATCTTTTTTTTTTTTTTTTTGTCCCCTATTCCTTACTGATTGCTGCCTGAGAAAACTGTCATTAGTAAAGCTTTAGAGATCAGTTGATCACTGTGTGTGAATTCCCACTCACAGGGGCATTTCAGCTCTAGTCACAGATCATACATCGCTAAGTTATAGTATGTGTAGAAAAACATTAGTCTTTCAACTTATTTTTGCCTTTTTCTCCAAAGTGATAGTACATGTGATTAGGTTGTTTTCAGGAGGTTTAGGAATAATTGATTTTAGTTATTTATTTGGGACTAATGAAAGACTTTGGGATTTGGGAGGTTTTGGCTTTTTAAACTTTTCTACAGTTGACAGTTTGTTTTCCTGAATTTTTTGGAGTTAAGCTCAGAAGAAGATTCTGGTTGTAGGTGTTTATTGGTTGCACTTTTAGTGCTATATATTATGCTAATGACTAAAATCAGTAATATCTAAGAGTGAATTTGATTTCCTTTTTTAAAAATGTTTATGCATTGGTATAGGGTCTCATTATGCAGCTTGCACTCGTAGTGATCCTCCTGTTTTCAGCCTCCCCAGCGCAGCGATTACAGGAGTGTGCCACCATACCCAGATTTGATCATGGCTCAGTGCACCCCAGGGTAGGTCCAGCACTGCAGGGGGTGCCAGGCATTGAACTCATATCCCTGCACTTGCCTAAGTTAGTCACCAGCCCTTTTCATTTCCTTTTCATTCCAACAAAGAATCATGTTCATTTATTGAACAGTGATTTATCTTTGAAGTGTTGGAGATTCAGAGTTGTGTTTTTGTTGCTTTTATAATATGAGTATAATTGAATAGCTCCTATAAGATCACTACAGATATTTGTTTGTTTTCTTAATGGGTATTTTAGAGTTTTTTGGTTTTGTTTTTTGGGCTTGTTTGTTGTTTGTTTTATTTTCTGAGATAAGATCTGGCTATATAGCTCACTTGATGTTGGGCCTACTATGTGGTTTAGACTGGCCTCAAGCTCATGGTGATCCTCCTGCCTCAGCCTCCTAAGTGCCAGGATTACTGGTGTGTGCTGCCACATCTGGCTGAAATTTTTGCTTACTTATTAAACACTTACTTATTTTAATGTTTTCAAAACCTTTCACTAATACTTTCTGCACAGTGCTAAATAATATTAGGTTTCAAGGGTGACTGTATCCCACTTAATAAACTGCTGCATTAGCAACTCACTTCTAATGATCATCTGTGTTCCACAGAGACTGTGCATCAATAAATACTTAATATTGGATTTTTTAAAAATTATTGTGATTATTTCAAATGCTATAAATGTTTGAAGAGCTTAATTGATTTCTTCCCTTTTCTAAAGAAAGATACCCAGGCTGGGGAGATAGGTTGGTGGTCTAAGCACCTGCCTGGCAAGCACTAGGACCCATGTTTGATCCCTGGTACCACTTGTTGTCCCAGCCCCAGAACCATAGGCATGCCATGCCAGCCACCAAAACCAGGCATGGTAGCACACCTGTAATCCTAGTGCTGGGGAAGCTGAAACAGGAAGATCACTACCAGTCTGAGCTACATAGCAAGACACTATACCAAATAAATAAATTAATTAAAAAAAAAAAAAGATCCCCAACCCATTCCTGCTTTTAAATGAGTAAGGGACCCATAGGATGTCAGCTATTTCTAGGAGAAACTGCTGGTTTATAAATGTTTATTAAATAAGACTAGATGGGTTGGCCAAATAGCTCAGTGGATTAAAATGCCTGCAAACAAGCACAGGAGTTGGGGGTTCGATTTCCAGGCCTGCCATCCTGTTCCCGCCCATGGGGTACACTGAGACAGTGATTGAGACTGGGCGTGGTCGTATGCACCTGTAATCCCAGCTCTTGGGAGCTGTAAATGAGTGGATCACTACCAGTCCAATCTAGTGGTGAGGCCTTGAATACCCTGAAAACCCCTAAAATACAAAAATAAATAAATAAGACTGGAGGTAATGAGAGTACTTTAATATGCCCCTGTGTATTTTTTGTATTGGAAAGAAATGTAGTTATGAGACCAATAAATTAAAATTATTCCTGGAGCTAAAAGTATATTTTTCCAGTCAACAGGCTTCATGAAATAAAAAAACAAGATAGGCGAGAGTACAGCAAAATATTACAAAGAAAAGACCTTAAATCTTTCCTACGATTATGTCTATCATTTGTTGCAAAATAATTATTGTTAAATGTTTTCAAATTAATTTGAATTTCTAAAACTATTTCTATTAACCCAATAAAACTACATTAATTTTTTATCAGTTCTATACAGGGCACTTTTTGTTCTTTTGTTTTGTTTTTGCTATGTATTCATGTTGATCTTGAACTCACTGTGTAGCCCAAGCTGCCCACAAACTCACAGCCTCACAAGTGCTGGGATTAGAGCTGTGCATCAAACACCCAGTCTAGATAAGCTTTCCTGTGCATGTTAAATAGCTGTGAACTGGCTTTATTCATTTTTCGTTTTATTTTTATCAAGGGAAAATATGTAGTTTTGAAGTCATATATACCCCAAGAACTGTAACAGAAAGTAATTTTCTTGATAGTACATATTTCTTTTTTTTTTTTTTTTTTTTTTTTTTTTTTTTTTTTTTTTTTTTTTTTTTTTTTTGTCTTTTTGAGACAGGATCTCACTGTGCAGTTCAGGCTGGCCTTAAGCTCACTTTGTAGCTCAGGCTGGTCTCGAACTCACAACAATCCTCCTGCCTCAGCCTCCCGAGTGCTGCTGGGATTACAGGCCTGCGCCCAGCTATAGTACATATTTCTGAGGAAGGTCATCTTTATAAAAATTAGAATCCCAGAAGTTAAAAAAGTTATATTTGTCTGTATTAGATTTTCAGTATGATAAAGATACACTAAATAGCAATAAGCAACAAGAACAATAAAAAGTAGGTTTGCAAAAATATATATTTGTACTGTAAAGGGCAGACCAAGGGCTCACAGCTATAGTATTCAGAGTTCTTACAAAGGGACAAGTAAACAACTCCTAGAGGAAAAGTGGCAGAGAAGATGAAGAGGAAAATCCACATAGCTTACCATTGTAGGAAAAATGTGCATACATGCCTTAGTACAGTCAGGAAAAGACTAACAGTGAGGTGAGGTTTGTCATTATCAGCATAGTAAAAGAAGAAGCTTTTGGAAGGAGCTCAATGGAATTTTGTAAGATACTGAGGGAGAAGGGTATATAGCATGATTTTAATTTTTATGAGATAAAGCTATGTACAGAAACCCATAAATCAGGCTGAGGAGATAGCTCAGCAGCATGAGTGCCTGCCAGGCAAGAGTAGCGTCCTGAGTTCAATCCTCAGTACAAAAAACAAAAAGAAAGAAAGCTATGAATCAGTGTGTTTATATTATGTATGTATCAGTATTCATTTATATATGTGTGTATGATTATTCTATGAGCATACAGGAAAATATTCAGAAATGATTTTTAGTTATGTGGCATTTCTCAGTAGGTGAGAACTGATAGCCAAGCAATAAAGAAAAAAAAAAAAAAAAAACAGACTATATAAATATGAGGAACAAAGTAATCCTTGAGGATATAGAGATTGTAATATTGTCATGTGACTGTATTAGGTAGTGTGACTGATTAGAGGCCAGGTTGTAGCCTCAGTCCCACCCTTTCCACGACCTTAATTAAATCTTAAGTCTTTCTGGGTGTGCTTGTTCTTTAAAATAGAGATAATAAAAACAACTTTGCAGAGTTGCAATAAGGACCAAATGAAAAAATACATGTGGAAGTTACTGGTATTAGCAGCTGTTCTGTAATAGATCTTCAACACATCTCTTACCTCCCTCCTTTCCTTTAGAAAATACATAACTTTCACAATGTAAGCATTCATTTCTAGATTATGCGTGTCAATACAAGAAGCTGACCAATTGAGATCAGAAAAAACACAGCTGGAGAAGCAGACCATAGCCCTAAAAGCAAAGTGCAGTGGATTAGAAAATGAGAGATATGAGGCTATTTTAAGAGCTCGAGATAGCATGCAGCTATTAGAAGAAGCTAACCTTCAAAAAAGTCAGGTAAGAAAAATAATAAATTTGTTTATAAGTAATAAAGTGCTGTTCATTGTCCCATGTGACCTAATAGTAAAAGCATCAACAGCTTCAGAATAAATGCATGAAAATAAAATTTCAGTGCAGTAGTTCTTCCTATTTCACAATATCTGTTGTACATTTTTCAAACCTTTTTTACATCCCTGCAATGAATCCTATTTGGTCAAAGTTTATAATCTTGATTTGCTGCAATCTGTTTGCCAGTGTCTTATTGAGGACTTTTGCATCCCTGTTCATTAGGGAGATTACCTGTAGTTTTCTTTTGTTGGATCCTTCTCTAGTCTTGGTATAGGATAATACTTCTGCAATGAGTTTGAGAGTTTTGCTTCTCTTTCAAATTTATTAGAGAGTTTCAGGACTAATGGTATTAGATCTTCTCTAATTTTCTTGTATATTTGGCTGTGAGTCTGGAAGGATATGGGCTTTTATTTTTTGGTATGTTTATAATTATATTTTTAATTTCATTGACTGATAATTGGTTTATTCAGAATTTTTATATTCTGATTCAGCTTTGACAGTGCACATGCATCTAGGAATGTTCCCAATTTTTCAGTTTTCCATCTTATTAGAGTACAGATTCCTTAAGTAGGTATTGATGATCTTCTGGGTTTCTGCAGAATTTCTTGTGATTTTACCCTTTGCATTAATAATTTCATGAATTTGAGTCTTTTTTTTTTTTTTTTCGGCAAGGTTGGCTAAGGGTTTATCAATGTCACTTAATCTTTCAAAGAATCAACAAGGGTCATTGATTCTTTGTATTGTTTTCTTAACTCAGTTGCATTAATTTCTGCTCTGATCTTTATGATTTCTTCCCTCATATGAGCTTTAGGCTTGAATTCTTTCTAGGAGTTTTGAGTAGGTTCTTTATTTGGGTTCATTCTATTTTCCAGTATGCAAATTCACTTCTATAAACTTTCCTCTTTGAACTATTTTCACTGTGTTCCATGAATCCTAGTATGTTGTACCAACATTATCATTTAGTTGTGGATACTATTATTTGGTAATAGATACTATTTAATTTCTTTTTTAATTTAATCTGTGACCCACTGGTTGTTCAGTAGGGTGTTATATAATTTTCCTGTGTTTATGAAGTTTTTGTGGTTTCTATCCAATTGCACTGTGGTCAGATAATATGAAGGGAATAATTTCAGTTGCATTCAATGCTTAAGCATTTTCTGTGGGCTATTATGCGATGTTTTGTAGAACATCCCATGTGCAGCTACAAAGAATGTGTATTCTGTTGTGTAGCCCACTGGTTCACTAGTCCTTTAGGTCACAGGTTTGGTTTAGTTCTGATACTTCTTTATTGATGTTTCATCTAGTTGATCATGATAGCAGGGTGTGAGAGTCCCCATTACAGCTGTATTAGTTTTTTGTTTTTCACTATCTGATGGGTTTTTCCATTAGAAACCTACATGCTGGGTTGGTATGTTTTGTTTTGCTGTTTATTTTTATTTTACTTTTGTTATTGGTTTTGCTTGTGGGGTTTTTTTCCCCTTTTTTGCTTTTCTCTGTTCTGTTTTGCTCTGTTTTGTTTTAATTTCTGTGTGTTGTTTTTTTCAAATGTGTGATTATTTTTATTATTTCTTTTTTCTCATCTCTTTCTTTTCTTTCTTTTTTTTTTATGGTTTTGGTACAGGGTCTCACTACACAGTTCAGACTCATGGTGATCCCCCTGTTTTCAGCCTCCCTGGTACTAGAATTACAGGTGTAATCATGCCCATTCTCAGTGGCCGGCTCAGTGCGCCTGGGGGCAGAGCCAGTACAACATGTGGTGCCAGGGATCAAACCCCAGTCTCTGTGCTTGCCTAAGCAGGCTGAGGCTATCCTGTCAGCCCCCTTTTCTGTCTTCTTTTTCCTCTCATCCACGATTTATATGGCTGAACTTTCCCCTTTGTAGTATCCGGCTCACCTCTTCCTTTCTCTCATCGACTATCTCACTTGATTTTATCAGACTTCCATGTGGGTAAACATTGTCTCTTTCCCTTCCTGGTTCACTTCAATATTTTTAGGTTCCAATCCCTCCCTCTTGTATCTTACAGTTGCCCAAAACTTAGATGATCATCTTATGCCCACATATTGGCTCCTACTAAGATTTATGGTTGGAACTAGAATGGTATCTGATCATCTTTGAACCTCTAACTTTAGTTCTTCATTAATGAAAACATTCTTGCCAAAAAAAGTTCTACTATGTTTAATCTCTCCATGCTACTCCTAACCCTCATAAACCTCCCTGCAACAGATGAAATCACTCTTGTAAGTGGAAGTATGTTATATACAACTTCCTGGTATAAGTTGGTTTATTTTAAATAACTATAGAACTTATTGCTGTGATTAAAGATATCAGACTAATAGTTCTTACAGTTTGCCAGTAGGCAGACTGTGCTTGTGTCTATTGTTACTAGTAAGTGTACTCCCTTAACCAGGATGACAACACTGAAATTGCAAGGGATCATAACCATCACTGTAGTCCAGTACCAAAGTAATGGCCCTGAGTCAAGATAGTAACTCCATATTTTTAATATATTGGGAAGATAGGTTCTTTAGGTAGACAGAAAGACCAAGAACCAACTATATCTAGAAGACATCCTTGAAGAACAGACATCACTTGGGAAATTTTTGACATCAGTCCCTCAGACAAGACTGCTGTCTAGAACATATAGAGAATTTAAAAAAAATAAAAGCCTCCAAAATTCAAAGACCCAATCCAACACTGCATGTCTGAAATGAATATACACTTCCCAAATGAAGAAATACAAATCTCAAATAAATATATGAAAAAAATGTTCAATATCATTGGTCATTCAAGAGATACAAATTAAAGCAATGCTGAGATACCATCTTATGCCAGAAAGAATGTCTGTCATCAAGAAGTCAACCAGTAACAAATACTGGAGAGGCTGTGGAGAAAAAAGGACCCTTCTCCACTGCTATGACCATTATGGAAATCATTATGGAGATTCCTCAAAAAGTCCCATTCAAGCCAGCTATTCCCCTCCTAGGTATTTTTTCCAGAAGAACTGAAATCATCATAGCACAGTGATATATGTGTGCCCATATTTATAGCAGTACAATTTGTCATAGCTAAATAATGGAAACAACCCAAATTCCCATCAACTGAGGAATGGATAAAAATGTGTGGTATTTTTGCACCATGGGGTATTACTCAGCTATAAAAAAGATAAATTCAAGGCTTTTATAGGTAAATAGATTTATCTAGAGACTGTATTACACTTTCAGCCTGTGTATTTGTCTTAGGAGTTGAGGTGCATTTCTTTTAGACAACATAAAGATGGGTCCATTTATCTAATCTGCCACTCTAGGTCTTTTAATTGGAGTTAAGACTACTTACATAAAGTATTACTATTAGAAGTTCTATACTAATTGCTATCATTGTATTTTTTTTGGGGGGGTGGGTATGGTGTTCGAATCCTTTATTTACATATCTTCTCTGCCAGTCAGTCTTTTTTTATTTAATTTTTATTGAGAAAGAAATAACAATGAGACAGTTTCAAAACCAAAAATAGGACAGTTTCAATAGTTAATACTTTGCATATTGTTGTCTTCATAGTGGTTATTCATAGTACAAGATGCAGGCATGCTATCCTGTCCAGACACTATTAGTACAAATCTTTCTTCTCATTGAATTAAGAGAAAGTAGGTATATATCTATCCTAACTATTTTGTACATACAGATACAAAATGGTCCTTCATTTTTATCCCCTTTTTTGTTTAGTTTTGTCAAAGATGAGTATTCCATTGACAGTTAATATTGTAGGTGCATGAATTCAGTAAAATAATCCAATATAGTGCAGTGGTCCTTAATAGTAGTGGGTTATCCATAGGCTGCCAGTCAGTCTTATTCTTCCCACTTGACTCAAGGTTATTTCCTTCTTACTTTGTGTTTAAGATTTACTGTCATCTGAAGTGGTGGCTTGATGGTCTTAAATTTCTCTGGTTTGTATTTATCTTGGTATGTCTTTATTTCTTCTTTGACTTTGAAAAAGAGCTTCTCAGGATCTAGTAATCTTTGTAAGCAATTATTTTCTTTCAGGACTTGAAAAACTTTATCCCATATTATCCTGGTTTCTCAAGTTAATTTGAGAAATCTACTTTTATTTCGATGGTTTTACCCTTATAAATTACTTTGCTTTTCTAACAGCTTTTAATTTGTTTCCATTTTCCGAATTTCTGACATTTCACCTATGGCAGTATCACGACAAGGTTCTTTTCTGGGTGTGTTTATTTGGGTTACCAATACCTTCTTTATCTGGATATCCAGCCCAGTTTTTAGTTTTAGGAAGTTTTCTGCTATAATTTCAGTGATGAGAGTTTTTAGGCCATTATTCCCACTTTTAGTGCCTTCTTTTAAGCTAATGAGCTTCAAAGTTATTTAAAACGTTATTTCTTTTAGATTTATCCAGCATCTCCTCAAACTCTATTCAGTGTTGTTTATTCTTTTTAACTTGATCCTGTCTGAATGTTTTAGTATTTCTGTCTCCAATTCCTATTTCTTACTTCTGTCTGATCTAGTTTGCTGACTTGAGATTCAGTTGTTTTTTATGTGTCTACATGAGATTTTTATTTCCTGGGTTTCTACTTTGTTTAGTACAGTTTTTCTTTTCTGAAACAGTGTTTCATATCCTATCTTCTTTAATTCAGTCAACTGCTTATTGTATCTTCTTTGATCTTACTGATTATTCTAGCAATTGTTATACTTGCCTAAGCCAAATTCAGTGTCAGTGATGTTCAAAGTGTTACAAGTACTAAACAGGTAAATAAGAGGAAGAGATACCCAGGGGAGGCCGAAATAGAGAATTAAAAATAATAAAGAGAGAGAAAGAGAGAGAGAGAGAGAGAGACAGAGAGAGAGAGAGAGAGAGAGAGAGAGAGAGACTGAGGCATGTATATAGGGGGAAATAATGAGAAAAAGGGAATGTGAAAATACCTAGTTGTTGTATCAAACCACAAATTTAGATATTCCTAATGAGCAACTTTTGGTGTGAGAATATATAAGGTAGGGTGTTGTGCAGTTAAAGCAGGAAACTAGTAACTCACAGATAGAACCATTTATATACACATATAAAAAAAACTGGCTTTTGTAATGCTAAGCACATTTCTGATAAAGAGGCATCAAGGCAAAACATAAAAGCAAAAGGCACTTACACACTTGGTCCTTTTTTTCTTTCTAATGTGAAATAAGATGCTATTTAATTTTGTTCTTCCATAGCTAATATTTTTTATGTATATACTTTAATCATTTTTTTCTTTACAATAAGTTTTGGACAATTTCATTTTTGTGTATCGATATGATTTTATTTAAATTTCTTGTTCAAAAGGTTCATTTTTCTTGGAAATGTGGTATTACAATTTGAACTAAATTCAGAAATTTTAAATGTTTAAATATTTATTACCTGTTCCTTTCTACTTTGAGAATTCTAATTGCATGAATATAAAAAAAGAAAGGAACAATTAATGCTTACAATTTTTGTTTTTAACTCTGATGTTTTTCCTCTCTTGCATTTCTCATAACTTCTTAGTTATTGGTTTTTTTTAAATAAAGCTTATATGCTCATATGTGGTAATCTGAAAAACTGATTTGCATATAGCATCATGTAATACAGCAACCATTACTGGATTCCTATTACTTTGTTTAGTGAAATCTTGTATCATGTATAATGCTGTTTTCTTCTATCACTATTTTGTATTCTTTAAAAATAATAATAATAAATACATATTTAAAAAGAAACGCAAAAGGTAGTTGGGGTGGGGGTGTCCTGTTGTATTGCTCTGGGTGAGCCTTTCATGGCCTTTGCTGTCACTGTCTGCCCCTATGTTTGGGGGCCTCTAGCATCCCCAGGGTCTGTGGCTAGATATTTACTCTGCTCCCACCAGGGAGTCTCACCCCAGGGTTTTCACCGAGCTGCAACCTTATAGGAAGTCCTACCTTGTCCTTTCTCCATCCCTGGAAATCCCTTATCAGCTTGCCTAGACTCTGTGATTTCAGTGGCTGGCATCAGGTTAAGAATGAACTTTCTAGCCGGGCGTGGTGGCGCATGCCTGTAATCCCAGCACTCGGGAGGCTGAGGCAAGAGAATTGTTGTGAGTTCGAGACCAGCCTAAGCTACAAAAGGAGCTTAAAGCCAGCCTGAACTGCATAGCGAGACCCTGTCTCAAAAAGACAAAAAAAAAAAAAAAAGAATGAACTTTCTTCTGCATAGGTGTTTCTCTGTACCACCCGTTCCTGTGTGTCCCACTGGCCCCATGTCTCTTAAGTTTCTCTTTGATACTTGTTTCCTCTGTGTCAGTGCCAAGGAGGCAGAAATACAAGGCATCTCTATCCAGTCTCTTTCACTTTTTACAGCCCTGACTCAGTGCTCAGAATGCCTTGGTCTCTGGACTCACCCTGGGAGCAGAGCCCCAGAATGGAGATGAGCTTTCCTACTGTTATCACAGGCTCTGCATCATGTCCCAGTGGGAGAACTGTGGGGCTGGGCCTGGGGTGCGGGCAGAGGCCTGTGATTGGAGTGCCCCACCCCTGTCCCCATTACAGAATGCACTGTCCCTGTGCTTGACCCTGTGCATTGACCTGAGCTGCGAGCAGGACACAGGCTGAGAGAGAGCTTTGATTCTTATCCTGACTTTTCCTTTTTTTCTGCATTTCAACTCTGCTGTCCTATTCAAGTTGTACTCCCGTGCTCGGTGCCTCTACCATCTCTGGTAGCTTCACACTGAATGACCTCAATGAGTATTGAAGAGCTCTCTGTGAGTGCTGCTTCCTTGACCCCCACTGTGATATTCCTCAAAACAATTTAAATAAACAGTGATGAGAATGTATATGGTCTTTGGGAGATGTTCAGGGCAGAACACAGAGCCACATACTGGGAACAGAAAGAAGAGACTCAGACTGACCTAATTATAGGAGTTCCCAACTTGGGTGTTTTGATTAGAAATGTAGATTTCAAATGACATTTAATGTCAGAATATTTGACTAAGTTACCCAGGGATGTACATAGATAAGTAGAGAAGAAAACCAAGACCTGAGCCTTAGGTGATTCATTATTAAAAACACATTGCACAGACAATATCTGTCTGGCCTGCAATGATCAAAATGTGAGGTAAAGAGGAACATAATTTGAATGATATCAAATAGTGTATTTATAAAAGTGAAATGCAAGAGATTTTCCCAAGAATATCAAACTTAAATATGTTGGCTTATTTTGTAGAGGGGCTTGAAAGAAAAGGAAAATTCAAAAATAGTTCTCAAATCTAGAGAGATTAGAAGATTGATGGCAATACTGGCTGAAATAAATGCCAAAGAAAAGGGATTTTTTTAAAGTCTGGGTACTGTGTATTATTGCACATCTATAATCCCAGTTATTCGGGAAGTTGAGGAAAGAGAAACACAAGTTTGAGCATGGCCTGGTTAATTTAGAAAGACTAACTTCAAAATTCTGAGCCTCATGAAAGAGGCAAGTACAAGTGAAGATGTCCCAGAAATTTGATAGGTTAACTCTTTAAAAAGCTGGCTAGTTTTTTAAAAAACATTATCTTTACTAACAGTCGTATTATTTATAACATGTAATGATTATTTTCTGAAGGTTCTGCTTGAGAAGAAGCAAGGAGAAGAAGATAAAGAGAAAATAAAAGAAACACTTTCTCAGCTGATACAAGAGTCTAACTTAAGAACCAAGAAAGCAGTAAGGGTTTTTTTTTTAATTCTATTTAAAATTCAGATTTAAGTTCTAACTAAAAACTAAATACAGAGCTGGCCAAATATTTTAGCAGATTAAAACACCTGCAGGCAGGCTCAGGGGCAGGAGGTTTGATCCCCGGGCCTGCCATGCCAGCCCCAAATGGCAACTGAGCCTGGGCGTAGTGGCACACTCCTGTAATCCCAACACTTGGGAGGCTGTAAACAGTTGAATCACTTAGAGTCCCATCTAGGAATGAGACCCTAAATACCCTGTAGACCCTTCCCCAAAAATACAAAAAAAAATCCGAATACTACCTAAAAACTTTTAAATTAAAATACTTATATGCATACTTATGACTCTATTAAATCATTAACATGAACCACTAGCCAGAATAATGAGACTTTTGTATTTTATATTTCTATAGTATATAAAATTTCAGAGCAGGTACAAGTCAATAAAATACATATATGTCTGTGTTATTTATATACTATGAAAAATTCAAAGAGTTTTGTTCTGGTAATAAATTATGACTGATATTTTTAAGTATAAAAATGCTTGTATCAGTTCTCAAGTAAATAAAATTTTTGAGAAAAAAATTGTTTACCTTTGAGTTTGGATCATGACTAGCACCATTGTTGGCCCTTCCTGTTTCTATTTCTTGTTAATGTACCTTACAGTTTGATTGGTGAACATCCTCATTACTCATAAAAATTATAGAAAGCAATGTTTATGTAAACAGAATGAGCTTATCCCTGCCCCGGGACACCCTGAGCCAGGACTGAGTCCCAGCATGGCAGCCAGCACCTGTAATCCCAGCACTCCGAGGCTGGAAAACAGGAAGATCACTAAGACCAAGCTACAGAGTGAAACCCTGTGGAAAATACATAATAAATAAATAAACAAACAGATTAGGAGTTAGGGTGAGAGATGGATATTAGTCTCTGTATAAACTCTGTGGATCTCCACCACAGTGAACAACCTCATTGTCCTATGTACTTGTTTCACACAAGGGTTTATGTTTTTTTCATCAGATGCTAACCCCAGAAAATTTCCTGTGGAGTATAGCTCACACATCATGTACTGTCAGCTTCAAGAGTTCTCTTTTTAGAAGTTTAATACAGCTGCATTTGCCATCATTAGTATACAGTATTTCAAAATACACACTTTATTGTTGTCATAAACTCTCATTTTAGCTGTTTTAAACACTAAAAGGAACACATTTTAGAAATTATGTGAGTTATGACTTTATACAAATCAAAATTTTTATATTATGAAAACGTACCCTAATTTCTCTCTACCCTAGTATTAATCAGCTTTCCTTCACTCTAACAAATGCTTAGGATAATTAGTTTAAAAGAAATAAGTCTATTTCAGGCCACGTTTAGTGCATGACTGGGTGGCCCCTTTGCCCTCAGGCCTACAATGAAGCAGCACAGCATGGCAGAAGCAGGTATCTAAGCAGAACCACTTAGCTAGGAGGGGAAAGAGGTGAAGGGGAAGTGGCTGGGACCACTCCCCCTCCAGGGCACGGAGAATTGCCTGAAGACCGCCCACTATACCCCACTTAAAGGGTCCACCACATCCTAATAATGCTTTGCTGGGAACCAAGCCTGTACTGTACAGGGTTGTAGAGAGCACTCGAGGTCCACAGTGTAACTAGCACTCACTTACTGTAGTGGAGGTGATAACTACATCATGCAATCATTGCGAGTAACTCAATCATAAAGCATTGAGTAATGCCTGACACGAATGCTCAGTATGTACTACACTGTGTTATTACTGACCCATAGACAAGAGATTGATCCTTAATATCCTAATCTTTAATTTGCAGGAAACTTCAACATCAAACTACATAACCTTAAATAGGACTAAAATAAAACCATATGTAATGTTTGTAGTCCTTTAAAAAGGTAACTCATGTTAATTAACCAAGTATATAGCAGTGTTATAAATATTCTACAAACACTATGCTTTTAATAATTTATAATTTTATAAGATACTATAAAATTTACAAGGACTTGAATCATAGAATGTTATGATATGCCATCAAGATCAGTATTCTTCATAATACTTTTCTAAAGCATGAATAGCTACTAGGAAAAATTACTGTCATGGGAGCCATGTGGAGATATGACTAATTCTTTAAAATACTCTGCACATAAATTCTACTGCTTCTGAATTAATTTGGAGAAAGGTGACCTAACATGTAATTTACTTAATCCAAGAATATGATGTGTATTACAACAGTGCCTTTGTATTTGTAAAACAAAGGTCCTTTTAAAGTTATTCATTACATTTTCACTGACAGTCTGCTTTGCTCACCCCCAGCAGGCCTTGGCTCTTGCCCCATAAGGGCTGTATGACAGAGCCGTAGTCTCAGTTCCCCAACTTTGCCATGTTTTTTCTTCCTCTTGTTTTGCTCTATAGCAATAGTTTTCAGAGTGTTGAAAGATGCTGCAAGATCCCATCTACTTTCATACTTCTGTGATACTTTGCTTTTAATCACTCTTTCTCATGAGTATACAGTGTTGTTTGCCAAGAGTTGCATAATATGTAAAAATGCAGCAGGTATAAGAAAGCAGCTTTCTTTAAAAAAAAAAAAAAAAAAAGAAAAGAAAAAAGAAAATAGCTTTCTTCTATTCAGCCGGATATTAAAATGATTTTTTTTTCATAGTACCGAGGATTGAACTCAGGACCTAGTGCTTGCCAGGCAAGCGCTTATTCCACTGAGCTTTCTACCTTTCCCTAAGAAGATTTATAAAACTATAATAATAATCTTCATAAAAATCTTTAATTTTGAACAATACACTTTTTTAACAAAAAAAAAAAAAATAGCAAAGACAAAAACAAAGAAACATACAAATGGTACAGTGTTTCAAAACAGTAACAGAGAGGGTAGGCAAGATAGCTCAGCAGACTAAGTGCCTGCTCTAGGCAAGCACAGTGACCAGGGCTCAGTCCTGTTCCCCAGGCACGCTGAGCTGTCCACCAAATCCAGGCATGGTAGCAGACACCTGTAATCCCAGCTCTGGGGAGGCTGAGATAGGAGGATCACTATGAATCCGAGCTGTGTGGCGAGACCCTCTACCAAACATATTGAAAATAAAAAGGAATAGAAAATAAACAGTGTTAATTATTCTACACATTTATATCATCAAATTTGTTGCTCAAATTACTAGATATAGGCATGCTTGACCAATGAAGCAATTAAACGTTAACTCTTTCTTTCACTAAGACATTAGAAACAATACACACTTTTAAAAGCAAGGTGAAAGGTATTCAACAATGATTGTTATATTGCATGTTGCTATCTTCCATGTTGTAGCTCAGGTTATAGATATTCATGTATAAAATTCTTTGAAATAAAAATCTTAAATATTAACTGCTACCTTCAAAAAACTGATAGAAAGTAGTAGTA
>PVKA01031028.1:0-26704 GCA_004027165.1 Ctenomys sociabilis
ATAATTATTGAATCTTTGATATAATTCAGCTATAAAAAAACCTGTAAATATAATATCATGTATGCACCTTGTACAATACCAAAACGTTATGAAAACAGTTTGCAATGTATTAATTCATCGACTCTGTATGGTTAAGGTGTTTTGAAACTGTCTGATTGACATTTGTATTTCAATAAAATAAAAATAAATGGAAAAAAAATATATAAACTGAAGGTTCTTGCATGTCTCCTGCAGGATCCTATCCAACCTTGACTGAGCCAAAAAAGGTTTCCTTTATCTCAAAAAAACCCCTAAAGAACAAAAACATTCTTGCCATGTTTGACAAAGCCAGTTGAATTCTTGCTAAGTGCTAGCCTTCTTTTTGATCTCTAACCATCAAGCTCATTGTTGTTCCAGAACCTTCCATCTCATGTTCCCTGTGTGGAACATTCTCCCCTTAGACCTTCTGTGACTTGCTAAAGTCTCTGGTTGAATGTGGTGACCTCCAGCCAGCTACCTAAAATAGCATTTATCAAGCTCCTATTAAAGTACCTTGTTTTATTTCCTCAAAGCTTTTTACTACTCACCAAAAGAAATCCCTCACTAATTTATTAGCTGTTTCTGTTTTTTGTTCGTCAGTAGAATTTAAGCTCCATGAGACTTGAGTCTTCTATGCTTAATGGCTGTATGCCAAGGTACTCAAAAACTTATCTTTAAAGTATATTAATCAACATCTTTATATATTAAATCTTAAATTAATGAAGAAAATAAATGTATTGTGTTATAGATTACTTAAATCTAGCACATACATCCAATTTGTTCATAGTGCACAGATTGCTCTGTTTGCCTTTAGCAATAAATTCTGATATGGAGAATGTGATACCAAAAGAGGATAACTGAAACCTCAAAATTTTTCTGTTTTGATGATTTTTCAACTGGAGTTCAGTATCCTTTACAGCAATCAAAAAACAAAAACAAAATAGGCCAGTAAACAAAAGAGCAGCCAAAATTGATCTATAAGAAATAAAGTTTATTACTTAAGACTTTGGAATAAATGGTAACTTTATTTTCACATAGGATGAAGCAGAGAAAACATGATACCCAGAACTTTCCCCTATCATCTTTTATGATGTAATTATCACATGTCTCTTTGAACATATTTGATTTTTAAAATTACTTCGTAAGAGAGAATATGAACATTCAGTTACTGTTTAGCATACAAACTAAATATAAACTTTAAATCTCCACACATGGTTTATGCAATTTATTTCTAGATCAAGTGCACAAGGAATAATTTACATTTGTCAAGGTGTTATTGAATACACTTAATCGTAAAACATGGAGAACATAATTGTGTTTTGAGCAAGCATTTCAGCTCTACCAAGATTAATTTGAAATTAACATCTAAGCTTTACTAAATATTATAAAGATTTCACGAAATAATTTTATTGTGGGCTATCTTTGCTTTGTCTTTTACTTTAATAAATACCATAATTAACTTTGTATTCAGTACAACAGGGTGAGATTTGGTGTTAGCCCCAACAACACTTTTAAGTTGTTCAGGGTTTTCCAACATACTAATAACGTGCATGCATGAGAAGATTTTTCATAAAACTCAGTTGTTTTATTCATCACAGGATTATCTAGAGATACGATTGACTATAATGCTCAGTAGTCTTCCTTACAAAATAAAGTATCACATCTTGTGATATATATATATATATATATATACATACACATATATATGATTCAAAATAATTTAATGTATAGAAAATGCCAACATCCCACATAATGTTTCTGTTTGTCATTCAGTTTGTAGTTTTCTATTGATTTCAACTACGCATATAAAATTAATACACATTTTTAGTTACATAGAAAGAAAGATGTCTTTCTTATATGACTTGATATGTCATATTTATTGAGATTCAGGAACTTGATATTATGGTTATACCTTCAAGATTCACTTCTAATATACTATTTAAAAGGGTGATATAGTATAGAGCAAGACATAAAACATGTCTGCTACAAGACATATATTTCTTAGTGAATGCTTAGCTAATAATAAGAGGGTTTTGGGGTGTGGATCTTCTAAGTATGAGGCAAGGGCACAACCTCGTCTAATAATAGACAGTAGCCCAGTATTCAGTGGATGATTTTGATGGCTCAAGCACGGCTTTGAATTCTGTAAATGGAAATGTCCTCTTAAAATATAAAATCAATGTTCTTTTCTTGGTCATGCTTTGTGTGTGTCAACAGTTCTGACTATCTTTTAATCCTCCTCTATCTTAAGCCTACCATCAGCCTCTATTTTATACCTTTGGAGAGCTCAACTATGTCTTGACCTGTTTTAGACTTGAGGAGGACTCTTTAAACTGCTTTTACTATATTCTTCAACTTAGATTTCCTAAATGTCCCAGTTCTGGTACCTTAGCAAAATAGTTAATGTGATGACTCTAAGGGACCTCAGTATCTAATCTAGCTTTCTTTTCTTGCTTGTTTGCTTTGTGCATTCTTACATGTCATTCAGAGTCAGTGCATTTTACTTTATAAAGTGTCTATTACCAAACTAATCAATAAACTTCACTATTTTGTAGCTGCTTTTATAGTATCTGTTCCTCCATTTATTGATGTAGCTGAAACTTTACTACCTCATTCCCTGACAAGTCCTCATCCCTAAAAAATACAATTATACTAAAACTGTTTTGACATGCTTCTTTTTTTGATATAAAAATCTCAGTCACATTAGAAACTCAAATAATATCCCCTGAACTCTGATTTCATGCCTAAGAAATATTACGTTATTTCCTCACCAGATCAAATAATGTTTAATAGGAAAGGCAAAAACAAAAACAAAGAGCTGTTCAGTACTGTCCTATCATTTCCTTTCTTGGGCTATTCATTTGATGTGATGTGTTCACAATTAATTTGAATATTTCTAAATTTCTACAGAAAATGTCATTCAAGCCCAGTTAGTTTATTTACTAATCTCTAGTCATTGCAGCTTTCAAATATTCACAAATTGCTAGCCAAACCTTACAGCTGTTTTTAATTCCAACCCCAAATTCATCTCTTCAAAGAGGTTACCCATTCTCAGCCTACAATGATCTATATTGCTATTTTTAGTGGTATTAATTTCATACTTCACAGTGAAATTATCTGGTGTTTTCTTATTATATGGCAGTTGTTTATTATTCTTGTATAATTTTAAACATACTTTTCTGTTGTTTTTTGATCTAAACTATAAATCCTTGAAGGCAAAACCCTGGCCTTTAGAGTCACATCTTTCTTACACAATTTTCAGTACAATATTTTAAGTACACTAGAGATCTCATTTTTGCTTCTTATTTGTAGGACTTATGTTAACGGTTCTGCAAAACAACATAACTATTTTAAAAGAGCTGTTCATGAAACTCAGGAGACAACTTATTTTACATTAACTTTGAAGTTGCAAGAAAGAAAAAACTTCTAATATTTAGAATTAATTTACTCAATAATATTTGGTTTCTTTCATGTGAATGTTGAATACTACTCTTTTATAACTTACTTTTTCACTATAAAATTAATCACATAAGAGAAAACAGGGAAAAGTGTAAATATTATATTGATGCATTTCTTTTTATCCTTTTTTAAGGGGAGGATTCACACGACAAATGAACTGTCTCTTCTTTGGTACAGGCTTCCCTGTCACAACGTCATTTATTCAAACATGTGCTTCCTTTAATAATTAAATGGTAAATTTGTGAATTTGTGCTAACTTCTTGTTTTGGTTCTAAAGAAGTGAATGGAGTAGAAAATGGAGGGCAGAATGCAATTCACAGATGTATTCAAATGTATATTTTCACATAAAATGCATATTTTAGATGTATTAATATTCATAATCTTACTTAATACCATCTGCTTTTTCTGTTTCACAGTCTTTTTAAAAATATTTTTCACATGACTGGCCTAGGTACTGCCTGGAATGAGGATACAGAGGGTCGGCTGGTGGTCTGGTCCGGGGCGCTTCAGCCCCTCACTCCAGCTAGCCCATAGACCTGGTGTATGAGTTGGGTGGCATGGACACCTCTGGACTCTCGCTCCAGCCAACACCCAGGACAGGTGTGTGTGTGTGTGTGTGTGTGTGTGTGTGGTGTGTGTGTGTGTGTAACTCCTTCAATCAGACAGGCCAGGTGAGGAACCCTGGCAGAACTCCCTGCTGAGAGGCTAGAGGCAAGATCCATCCTGTGATTCAGGAGCAGAACATCTTGCCAGAGTGGTACAGAGGGTTCACTACTAAGGACTGCCGCAGGAAGAAGAGGAGCTGCCAGACCCAAGCCACACCTACTTGGATGAGTTTGAAGTTGGTAGATCCAGACCTGGTGGTAAGATAATAACTTTACCAAAGCTCTACACCAAAGGTCAGAATACAGTGCTACACAAAATGATAAAGAGGAGCAAAATGCATTCTCAGGCACTGAGCCCACCCAGAACAAATGGAGGAGACAACAGCATAGAAAAAATTGGAAATTACACACCTGAAATCTGAAATAACAGCATCTGAAGTGAAGAAACAACTATAGAGAGGTATATAGGAAATCAGATAACAAAGTATTTCTGAAGTAAAAAAAGAAATGATAACTATAATGAAAGAAGTACTAGTGCTTCCAAAAAAGACACTGACCAAAAAATAGAGGAGAATATAAAAATGATGGAATCGGTGTGGGTGGGACTACCTGCGGCCCGCTGCACCCTCACTTCAGCCAGTGTGCAGCTCCTGTGTGTGTGGGACCACCCAGGGTCCTCCGGACCTTCACATCAGCCAGCACGCATGCCCACGGGCTGCAGCAGGAAGAATTGAAGCACAGCAGGCAGACCCAAGCCACACTCACCTGGACAAGTTTGAAATTGGTACAACCGGACCTGGTGCTAAGGTAATAACTCTATCTAAAAGCTCTGCACCCAAGTTCAGAAGACAGTGCTATACAAAATGACAAAGATGAGACAAAATGCATTCTCAGGCACTGAGCCCACCGAGAACAAATGCTGGAGATGATAGCATAGAAGAAATTGGAAATGACACACCTGAAATCTCTGAAATAAACGTCTGAAGTAAAGAATCAACTATTGAGAGGTACAGAAGAAATCAGATCAGAAATAATTTCTGAAGTAAAAAAAAACCCAAAACAATAACTATAATGAAAGAAATACTAAGTGCTTCTAAAGAAGACACTGACTAAAAAAAAAGAGGCGAATAGAAAAATGATGGAATCTTTTTTTTTCTTTAATTTTACTTTTGTTTTACTGAAGTACAAATATCGATGAGACAGTTTTAAGATACCTTGACAAGATGGATTTGATAAATTAATACACTGCAAACTGTTTTCATAATGTTTTGGTATCATAAAAGGTATATACATGATATTATACTTACAGACATTATTATACTGTATGTTTCTTATCAGTAAATTAAGAGACTGTAGCTGTTTGTGTATCTTATTTTTTATACCTGAATTACATCAAAGATTCAATAATTAATACTTTCTACCTTGTTATTTTCCTAGCGGTTGTCCATAGTACTAGAAGCCGACGTAATATCCTGTCCAACCACCATTAGTGCAAATCTTGCCTCTCATAGAATTATTCAAGCAGACTATCCCCCTACTGGGACTTTTCCCAAAGGAACGGAAAACATTGTATCATAGTGATATATGTGTACCTATGTTTATAGCAGCACAATGTGTGATAGCAAATTCTTGGAAACAACCAAGATGTCCATCACATAAGGAATGGATGAAAAAGATTTGGTATTTCTACATAATGGAGTATTACTCAGCTGTTAAGTTTGAAGCATTTATACTGAAGTGGATGCCACTTGAACATATACTCATAAGTGAAATAAACCAGACACACATGTGTAAATATCGTATAGTCTCCCTAGTATAAGAAGTGAAAAGCAGAAATATAAATGGAAACGTACAACAACAACGAAAATCAACTGAGTCAGGTAAGGCAAAGTGAATGGCATATGCTGCAGGATACTAATTAGCTTTTCTTCTGGATGGTTAACAACCTAAGTTTACAGATCAAAGTTGGAGAAATAAAAGGGCCACAAGGCCAGCCAACATTTTGGCCCTAGCCTTTCAAGGTCAGTGAAGACTCAGAACAGCGGAGAACCTGTACTGGAATATCACTAAGAGACTGTAGCTGTTTGTGTATCTTATTTTTTATACCTGAATTACATCAAAGATTCAATAATTAATACTTTCTACCTTGTTATTTTCCTAGCGGTTGTCCATAGTACTAGAAGCCGACGTAATATCATTCAGTTGAGCTCCAAATTTTCTGAACAAGGAGATTATGGAGCCACATTGGAAAGAGATTGAAGTTCTATAGTGTGCCTGGGGAGAATCACATGGAGAGAAAACTTTCTCTCAGGCTCTCACAGAGAGCAAACTGGTCAAGCATTGGCCGTGACTCATCCACATGGATGACATAGACAAAGGATCTACAGAATAAGGTACAGGATTACAAGAAAAACCCTGAGGGGATTTCACTGACCTCATAAGAAATATAAAGTACATGTGTTGGTATATAGGTCTTGCTCTATCTAGGTCTTAACCATCCAGCAGAAAAGTATAAAAATGAAGTATACATCACGGGGCCATAATATTAAGTTGAGCCGTAAATGGCTATGGATGACATCTTCGGATAACTCACTATTGTTGTGGAATGCTGGACTGTGTTGGATTGTGGTGTCGAGTTCAAGCACCTAAGTTAGTTGAATGATAATGGAGTGCCCATCTCTGCCAGGTGTAATAATTTCAATTATTCTTTAGTGTACAGCAGTAAAGTATTTCCATCAGCATACTCTACAAATGGACTTCTCCTGTATCCTATGGGTCATGATTCTGTCCAGTTATACAGAGTGGGTAGCAAGGAAGGGGTACAGAATGGAAGAATCATGATGTGTGTGTAGGGACAGTACAGTTGGAATTGATAACGCTGTGCTTCTACATAATGATGGAATCTTGAATGAACAATATAGGAAAGAAACAGAAGCATGAAGCAGATTCAAAGTGAAATATAGGAAATTAAAATCTCAATCACAGGATAGCAAAACCATTTGAATGAAAGTGAAAATAGGGGTCAAATAGCTCAGTGTATTAAAGCATCTAATTAGGGAGATTCAGGTCGGGACTTTGATCCCCTGGGCTGTTGTGCCAGCCCAACTCCTGGACAGGCTGAGATGGTGACTGAGACTTGCGCGTGGTGGTGTGTGCCTGTAATCCTGGCACTCGAGAGGCTGAAAACAGGAGAATAACTAAGAGTCCAATCTATGCAGTGAGACCATGTACACCCTGTCCTAAATCCAAAAAAAAAAAAAAAAAAAAAAAAAAAAAAAAAAAAAAAAAAAAAAAAAAAAAAAAAAAAAAAAAAAAAAAAAAAGTGAAAATAGACTGTCACACTTTGAAAACACCATTGCAGCTAGTGAAAAGGGAAGAAAAGATCTCTTAAAAACAACCAGGATGCAGGAGAAAATAACCCAGCATCTCCAAGAATAATGCAAAGATGAATAACATAAGACTAATAGGCATCAATGAGGAAGGAGTCAATACAAATAAGATAAGAAGTTGGATGAACGTAATGGCAGAAAACTTCCCAAATATGGGGAAACAATCTGACATTCAATAACTGAAGCATAGAACTCCAAAGAACATCAATCCAATTAAAAACACACCCAGCCATATAAAAATCAATATTCCAGAAATTCAGCACAGGATTAGTATACTAAAAGCCACTAGAAAAAAGAAATCACATTTAAAGGAAAACTCATTAGAATAATGGCAGATTTCTCTTCACAAACCATGAAGTCAAAAAGAGCATGGAGCAAAGTACTTCAAGTATTGCAAGAAAACACATTCCAACGCAGACTGATATACCCTGCAAAACTCTCTTTCAAGTTTAATGGAGAACTGAAATACTTCCACGACTAAAGAATTTCATGACAACAAACCCAACCCTACACAGACTACTAAAAGATATTCTAGAGAATGATCAAAATGATCACAACTCCATGAATGACAATGGGAAGAACCCACCAAATAGGGCAAACAAGTAAGCACAGGAGAAAAAGAGGTATACAAAAGCAATATTTCAATTATTCTTTAGTGTACAGCAGTAAAGTTTTTCCATCAGCATACTCTACAAATGGACTTCTCCTGCATCCCATGGGTCATGATTCTGTCCAGGTCTACAGAGTGGGTATCAAGGAAGCAGTAGCTCAGTCTCACAAGTAACACCTGTCCACCAGTACTGTCCACATCTACAACAAACTAGAAGTTTGTGATACTCTATCTCCAAACTGTTAGAAGTTCTGGTCATATATTTGTCATTGTGGTATTTTTTTTTTTTTTTTTTTTTCCTGGTGGAACCGGAGACTGAACTCAGACCCTTACGCTTGCCAGGGAAGTGCTTATTCTACTGAGCCATCTCTTCAGCCCATTTGTTATGTTTTATTCTTAGGAATTCTTTACTATCAGCAAAAATTTTTCTTATATTTTTCAAATACATTTTTGTATATATTAACCTATTCAAATAGTGTGTGAATACTTTGAATTGATCACAGATTTATACATATGATATACTACATTCTGGCCTGTCAGTTGGACTATCAATTTAATTTTTATATTTGAATATTATTTTTGAATATTTAATTAATTTTCTGAATATTGTTTAATTTTAATTTTTGTTTATGACTTAAACTGTATCTTTGACTTACAATGTACCAATTGGACATGGTATATTTTCTCCTAGTATTAGAAACATTAAAAAGTGTATTTCCGTTTTTGATTGACTTTATATTACTTCTTGTCTTTTACACACACACACACACACAGACACACACACATGCATATATGAAAAACTATGTATAGAACCTGACATAAGATTGATATTGTTTTGTGGATATCTTCAATGACTTTCCAAATGGGTTCATCTAATATAAATGTATTTTACATAGTCCTGCATAACTACTATTTTGAGAGCTCTTTATTCTTTATCCAGAACCATACAGCAACTTCTCTTGCCTTCTGGATTATGGTGTCTGTTATTTTCTAGATGCTATATGTGGAGGTATTAGAATATTTTGAGTTTGTACAATTGAAAAATATTTTACTTTTAGTTTACAAAGATATGTTTGTTAAGCATAAAATTCAATGAGGACAGATGTTTTTTAATCAGTCCTTTGAATAAATAAGTCTAGTTTCTAAAAAAAGAATCGAATCTCTTAAGAAAGGTATAACACAACTAAAAGGAAAGCAAGAACTTGAGGATTGGACAATGAGGAGAGGATAAGGAGAAAAGCTGGGAAAGAAGACAGGGACAAAGCCATACATTTGCATGCACAAGATGGGCAAGACAAGGATCCTGAGAAACATCAGCAGGTTTTTGAAGGAAGCAGTTAATTGTCAGGATACTCAACCTGATTATCTATATATGCTGATACCTGTGAACCAAGTAACTGCACTGAAGATAGCAATGTGTAACAGAAGGGTCACGCTTGGAATGCTTGTCATTCTGATCTGCTACATACATACTTCTTGTCATGGCATACCAATTATTACCATACTGTCTCACAAGTAAAAGGTTTTTTTTTTTTTTTTAATGGGTAACAAATGAAAAGAAAAGACAGAAGAAAAATAATGTCACAGGACTGTCCTGCTATAAGGCTGTATATGGTTAGATTTCTAAATTTCTGTGTAAATATATGTGCCTATTCCTATTTTTAAATTTTTTTTCCCTCATATTCTGTGAGGAGTTAAGGTTCAATACGTCAATATTTGATGGACAATAGCTGTTCCATGTTATACCTAAGATGTTTGATATTTAGACAGACAGTGAGAGTAAACCGAACTGCATAGGTTGCAGGGTAATAATCGCTTCTCTTCTGGACGGTTAACAACTTAAGTTTGCAGATCAAAAGTTGGAGAAAAGGAAGGGCTGCAAGTTCAGCTAACATTCTGGCTCTAGACTTTCAAGGTCAGTGAAGACTCAGGACTTAAGAAAGCAAAACAAAAATTAAAAAAAATTTTTTTTCTTCAGAAAAATCCAACTAAAATACATGGAGTTTTAAAAAGTCACTATGGATAGACATTAAAAATTTATTGATAACATTAAAAAAGTTTACTTATAAAGTATGTAAAGTTCTTAAAATGAGGGGAGTAATATTTATGATTCTCAGTTTGACAATGACCCATTATCTGAACATTTTAAAAATAACAATATAAATACGTACACTAATAGTTAAAAAATTTAAAGATTTTTTTTTAAGTTTAGCTATGAATACTTTTTTCATGAATATCACTTCCTGATATGAAACACATTAAATAAATCATGTAACTTTATTCCTATTTATGTTTTTGTGGGACTGGAAATTGAATCCAGAGTCCAGTACCTACTAAGGAAGTGTTATACTACTGGGCTATCTTTTCAATCTGTTTCACTTTACTTTGAGACAGGGCCTCACTAAATTGTCCAGGTCAGCCTAGAAATTGCAATCCTCCTGCCTTGGCTTCCAGAGTAGCTAGTTTGTATCATCATGCCTGGCTATTTTATTTTTTAGATGGTAATGTTTCACTGTGTTGCCAGATTAGTGTCAAACTCATAAGCTTCGACTCTCCCACCTGAGTCTCTCGAGTAGCTGGGATTATAGGTGTGAGCCCACACAGTCAGTTTAAATCTTAAAACTTCAATTGGAGGTTCTTAATGAAGGACTGAGGGTGATCAAGATCTGTGAAATCCTGAAGAATTATATACACTTTTTTCCCCCAAGAGAGACACAAATGTATCTGTTTATAATCCAGTCAAGTGAATTAATCAGCGATTTCCAAAAATAATTCCATGTAGTTTAGCATTTGATCCTTTAAAAAACCTACAAACTAGATAATTTAGTTAAAACTAAACAGTCAATGTAATAAAATGAAAAAGGCCATAGAACAATGACTTCCTGCTTCAGCTTCCCCAAGATGATGAACAATGGTTAACTGAGCAGCAACAACAAAAACCTAAAAATTGAAAGAAAAAACTGAAACTATAGTTTCTTGTCCCCTTGCTACAAATTTTTCATTGTATTTTACCCATGTTTGTTCTATTCACAATACCTGTGTGAAATGAGTATTAATGTTGTCAACATATTATCAATTAGGAAGCTGGGTCTGTAGAGATAACACCATGTCATCTTTATTCCAAGGAACTGGCTGGGGTGTTTGTTGGCAGGATGAAAGAACAGCAAAAATGGGAATGAGCTTTGACAAGTTTTAGGTAATAATCATCTAATACTTAACGTCACATCTAACATAAAAATCATTTTAACAATTACCTTGATAAAAGATGAAAGGAGCCAAGTGTGCTTATCAAAGGGAAGTTGAGTAACTGTGTAGAATCTTATAAAAAACAGAAATTTACAATAGATGTTCTTTCTCTTGGAACTAAGATGTAAATAAAAATGGTTTTTAATATTCAAGTTTCAAGAGTTTAAATTAACTCCTTCAATTCTATTTGTTGTATATTCTGGACATACAGAATATCCACCATCTGAAAATCTGTTATTTTCTAAAATGTGTAGTTTTCTCGTCATGAACACAATGCCACAAATCGAAAATTTATACTCGATTTAATGTGATGGGTCATAGTCAAAGTGCAGGTCCACTAAAGGTATTGAATAATGGTACCTTTAAGCTAGGTGTACGATATTTATAAGAAACTTAGATAAATTCTGTGTTCCTGTTAGGGAATCACATTCCAAGGTATAATTACATACAGGTCAATAGAAAATTCTGAAAAAATCCAAAATGGGAAACATTTCTGCCTCCTAGCATTTGGGATAAGGGATATTCAACATGAAGATGAAAAATTCACGATAATTACATTTTGTATTTTCTAGAAAAGCTTCAGTAGGCTTTCTTATTTTATACATTATTTTCAAAGATTAAGTACAAATTATTTTAAAAACACATACACCATAAATCTATTTTATTAAGGAATGGCCCCCATGTATAATATTAGAATAGGCATCTTTTAAACCTAGAACCATTAAAAAACATAGAAGTAATTTGTTAAATGGGTAATAACAAGATATCATAAAAAGTCAGAATTTGAAAGAAAAAAAATAATCTCACCAAAGTCTGCAAATGCTGACTGTCCAACCACCAGCATATTTGTAGGTGTTTTTAATATGTTACTGAGAGAGAAGTTCCCATCCTGTTAAAATCATAAAATCTTTAATTAGACCATAATAAGCCAGTCAGTTGTCAGTATGAAACAAAGAATTTTTAATGAAGCAAGGAAAACAATAGTTGAAGGCTTTTGTTGTACTACAATAAAATCATTCTAATTTTCTGTCATTATTATGAAACAAAAGTAACCACTGCAAGATTAAGAATTACATGATTTTCCTGAGCTTAGTGGTGCAAGTCTATAGTCCCAGTACTGAAGGAGGACTGCCATGAATTCAAGACCAGTCTATATACTACACAGTGACACCCTGTCTCAAGGTACCCCATCAAAAAAAATCAATCACACACACACACACACACACACACACACACACACACACACACAGGAATTATATGATTTTGGAGTGCTGTGCTCTCAAATCTAATGTACTACCCCATTACCAAAGCATCATTATAACTTCAGTCATAGTGAGTATCTTCTAATTTCAAGTACAGTGGAATGCTCTAAAAATACAAATAAGTATAAAAACTTGTTCCTATCTTCAAAGAGTTTTAGTCTAGTTGGGAGATTTTCTGAAGGTAATAGAAGTCATACAAGTAAACAGCAAAGGCTAGAAGACTGTTAGGGAGAACTGGGAAAAGATAAGCATATGAGAGGAGAATTGTAATGGCCCTTAAGGACACATAACTCATGTGCACCATAGAGGAGTGTTTTCACAAATTAAAAGGAGTGAGATATTACATCTGTCATTTAGAACAGAAAAGGAGAATCTATTACAGAACTCTACAAAATCAAAACTGTTTCATAATGAGCTCTTACTATTGATATCTCTATTCACTCTTTAATATACTGACTCTGCTCACCACATACTTTATATAGGGTATCTATATACTTGAATGCTTTTCATTCTTTGTTCCTCTAATGATACTGCAAATTTGTAAGGCAGTTCTTTAAAAAAATATTTTACAGGGAATGAAAAATATTTTACAAAAGCACAAAAACCAATGCTTGAGGACCATGAGTAAGTAGTCAGATTTGTTTTAGGATGGGCAATTTTCAAATCATTCATTTCCCTTTAACATATAGAAACATTCTTCTTTTATTGTTATTAAAGTATCTGATACATTTTTAAAATATTTTTTTTTCTACAGTTATCTTACTTATATAAATATATTAAGGGTTCCCTGCCAGTCTTCTTAAATCTGAAACTGTGGAACTGTTGTGTCAGACTTGCTGAATTTCTGACTTCACTGTCAAGTACTTTCCCTATTTAAAAAAAAAAAAAAAAATTCAGAATGGTTTGAGTGGTTCTAATGTTTCTTGAAAGAATGGGAAAATCTCTCTTAGGACACATCAACTTCATATGAGATCAAACTGAGTATGAACCCAATACACTGTGGCAGTGAGTGGGCTACCCCACTAGAGGTCCGGGAAATACAGTAGTGCATCTTCTACATGAGACCTCATGACTCACCTCCATCAAGAAAATCTGGTTGGTAATAGCCTCCCACTTCACAGTGAGCATCAGCAGAGGAGGATTTTGTTTTAATTAAGGTAGAAAGAGAACACTCTTAAGTGGTTGTTCCAAAGTGCAACCATCTGTCCATGAACGAAAGGACTATAACTTGCGTCATATATATAGAACATGTTATATATAATATAGTCAATGAAAAGACAATATTTAGACAACTTCCTATCATTACCATGATCTGCTCTTTACTCTATTCAGTAGTACAAATCTATATGACTTAATTTCCATTAGGGTTTTTTATCATATAATGTAATTTGATGAAAATAAGTTAACAAACTTCTATTCATATTGCTAGTGTTCTCACTGGATAACACATTTTGAGGTGGATGTGACTTACTCTTCAAGTTGAACCCCTTACCCATTTAATGCAGGAAGACAAACACGGGATCAGTGTTCTTTTTTTTTTTTTTTTTTTTTTTTGTCTTTTAGGGTCTCACTATGCAGTTCAGGATGGCCTTAAGCTCACTTTGTAGCTTAGGTTGGTCTCGAACTCACAACAATCCTCCTGCCTCAGCCTCCCTAGTGTTGGGTGGGATCAGTGTTCTTTTTCATTGTGACCCTACACTGATAGGGAAAAGCTCAGGTCTGGGGCTCAGATGAATGGGTGACACAATGCTGCTTTCACTGGCAGATGGTTGCACTTTGGAACAACCACTTAAGCTGGGGCTATAGCTCAGCAGCATAAATGCCAGTACAAACAACAACAAAAAAGAATCATGGAACAACCACTTATTCTTCTGGGTGGTTTATTCACTGTCAGAAGTGCCTAGAAGTACTTACAGAGTTCTGGAGAGCATCAGATGGATGAAATGTAAGAAAGTGTTCTGCAAAGTCAGGTACTGGGAAGGAATTTTTACAGTGATAAGTCCTATGCTTTCATGAACTGAACTGCTCCATGGCATGCTCACTCTTCACTATGGTGAGATCCTTTTGTGCTCTGCTACTTTACTGCAATCCAAAATAAGACAATACGGGGTTCTGCTGCAGCTGTGTTCTATTATTTTCTTTTGTCTATTTGATTTTTAATATTATTATGGAATGACTTCAGGGCAGAAGATTTTTAAAGACAGATGTGCTAGTTCAACCTGCAACTCCACTGTTTGCTAGTTCTAAAGCCAATAAAGTTCTTTTGTACAGATCAGTTGATTTAACTTATAAATGTAGATTTACAAGTTTTTGTTCTTTGTGTGTAATCAATGAGATAATCCTTACACAGTGCCTATGCCATGGTAATACATTTAGTTAATATTATATACCATAAGTAGTAGGAAACTTAGTAGTACTACTTGTCAAAACGTTACCACCTGGGAAGCAGGAGAGCCACAGTGGTTGATAAGGGGACTGCCTGTCATTTTTTGCTTAAATTCCAACCATAAGTGCTATGCTGCAGCAAACATCCTTGCATGGATGAATTCAATGTTTGGAGATGAATATTTTAATAGTTAATATTAAAACTGCCATATCCTTAACATTAAGAAATGATTACAAAGCAATATGTGACAGTTATCATACATATATTTATTCACATAAAGCAGTAGCTCCAGACTGGAGTGATTTTATCTGTTATGAAACATTTGATGATGGCTATACACAGTTTTGATTATCAAGACTGGGGATGGGGTGGGGACTAGTAGAGGCCAGCGATAAACTCTATAATACATGTGACAGATCTCCATGACACAACAAAAATAGTGTCAAAATTGTAAAATTCTACCACTCTTAAAAGTCTTCTCCAATGATGCATTTCCTTATTCTTCCCTAAGTTCCAGTTCTACATTTCCAATTACTTTCTCAACATATCCTTATTCGAATTTTTTTCCCCACCCCAAAGGAGTTATAATTTTTCATTGTTATATGGTCATCTTGTTTTCTCCTATCTCCCCTTTCATATCCATGGTTCACTTCCTTCCCAGGGTGTTGTACATTCTACCTGTGTCACTTTCCCACTTTCTGAAAACTCATGTTCTTCTCTCTAATACATAGAGGCCAGATTAACTGTAATGAAAGCTACATTCATACCACTCATAGTCTTAGAACATTTAATCAGCTCTAAATAGATTTTTAAAAGATCAAATTACTTAAGTCAAGGCCTTTGCTGCTATGGTCTAAACCAATTTTAGAATCTTGTCTTACAACAGCTCTTTCATAATCAGCCACTTTGAACTGTGTATATCCAGGGTTTCCTGTAAACTTCTGTTATTTCTCACTTCAAGTGATTAGAATCCTACTCATCTATACTAACTATTTCAAATATCTCATCTTCCTTGAAGCCATCCTTGATAATTGTAAGTGGCCAGAGAAACAACTTCTGTCTTTCAAATTCTGTAGCACAATGTGTGTAGCTCTTCTCAGACCAGCCACAAATATCCACATTCACAACTCATCCTTCTTTTGGCCTACAAACTCTATTCACATCTGTGTCTCCCAGGGCAAAGTTATGGAGCTGTACAATCAATTGATGCTCTGAAAAAGTCTGTTTCTTTTCTTTCTCTCCCCTCCCCCAATGCTGAGGATCAAATCCAGGGCCTTTTTTCATGCTAGGCAAATGGTCAACCATTGAGGTATATTAGTCCTTGCACTTGGGAGGATGACAAAGGAGGATTGCTGTGAGTTGGGAGTTTGAGGCCAGCCTGGTCTATACAGCAAGACCACCTCCCCTCGCCTCCAAAAATGACTTCATGCAGTTCTATTAGCTGACATGGTATGGGTTGTTAAGTTTTTGTTTGTTTGCTTGTTTTTGCTAAATTTTATGTTTCTATAAAGTGACCAATTTCCCATTTAAATTGATCACCCGTTTTATGAGTGTACTTTATCTGAACTGGTTAATTTTGAATCCACACACTCTGTAATTTGTACTGATGACTTAGCATGGATATTGACAAAGATCATCCCCTCAACCAAACTTTCTTTGGGCTCCTGTGAGACTAAGCCCAAACTGGCTGCTTTTCCATTCTTGTACAAGTCACTTGTGGGGAGGGCCCTGTGAACTTGCTCTGTCAGTCTTTAGCTAAACTCCTGCTATGAGTTTTGCAAAGAATTATCCTGCTACTATAACAATTTTAATTCACTGACCTCCACCCTGTTCCTGGCTAAAGTCTCACTTTCTTTTGTTATATTTGCAATTGAACCCAATCTTTCCTTCCTAACATAAAACCCCATTATAGCAGCTCCCTTGAATACAATGTGCCTTAGCCATCTTTAACAAGTATCTGAATAAGTTTTCCTTTAATGGTTACTCACTGGTGCCATGCCTTATTGCAAGACCAAGTTTTGGTCCCTATTATCTAACAGTAATTTAGTAATTTTCTCTAAAGAAAATGATGTTCAAGGGAAAAGTATCCCAATCAATCCTACTCTCTTTATGAAGATTTTTTTTTACATCTTATACTTCAAAGTATTTCATAATTTTATATACACAACCTTTATTTATCTGTATTGAGGCTCTATTCTCCTCGCCATGAACTAACTGAAAAGACCTCTCATTTTTCTAATACTGTATCTCAAGGTTCACTTGAGGTAGGAATCAAAGGTCATCCAGCAATGACAATGTTAATGTATAAGAATCATATGGAGTTTAAAACTGTATTTCTAATAATCAGAAACATAAATATAATAACATTTTTAATAAGTAAAATATTAAAGATAAGTTTTTTGGTTAAGATAAGGTTCCTGCTTTTCTTTGCCTCATGAAAAAAACGATCACACTGCTTAGTTCAAACAGTCAGAAGCTCTGGTTTTATCTAAGCCTTTACAGCTTAAGTTTCCATTCATGAAGAACTCTAAGTTGTAACCAATGCCAATGATGAAGCTCCTTCCACAAATTTGTGCTTTGTATTTGTTAGAACTGATTATCTTTCCACAGCATTTTCATGAAATCAAAAAAAGGATTATGGGTTTAATTTGGGTGAACTAAAAGACAATCAGGAGCTATTAGATAGGAAATCAAAAGATTTAAAACTGAAATTTGTAAAGTGCCTGTGTTCAAAAAAATATCTTAAACATACTATTTGTGAATTTTCACTGTCATTCTATGAAGCAAATTATTATACCCATTTTCCATATGAGGGAATTTATGTTTTAGGCCTGAGCAATATGTAATTAAGTGTCACTAAGTTGGCCCATATTTATTCACTTCAAATCCTGTCTTTTAGTAGACAGCTTGAAATCGAACTTCGAGATTTCAAGTGGGCTACTGTTCATTAATTAATTTTTAATCAGTTAAAAATAAAATAATGAAATCAGTTTAGGAATCTTCTGTTAACAGTTAAAAAGAAAAACTAGTGAGAAACTCCTTAATCTTACTTGACTTGGCACAAAGTTTAGTGTATGTTCTTATTTCTTTACAAGCCTGAAGGCAAAGAAGAAAAATTACTCTTTTAAAAAGGGTTTTCTTCATAAACCATCATGCTGACAAATTAAATGACAGTAACCTCTCTCAACAGCTGATAGCCTAGCAGGGGTCCTGTTAACTTGCACATTAGGGCAGACTGATTGGTTTAATTGGCAGTCATGCCTAAAAACCTGCAGAGGAACCAATGCTGAATGATTCATTTCCTTCAGCAACAGTCAGCAGTTTGAATGCAGCAATGCAACCAAAGGCTCTTAAAGTTGCTCTATTTATTGTTGACATCAAGCAACAAAGTGATTACTTTTATTTTCTAAATTGTATATCTTTATTGAAAGCTATCGTTTAAAATGTTTCAAAGAAATACTTCTTACCAAATTTTCCCATATTTCAAACTGGAAGGTACTAGAGGCAGACAATGTAGTGAGGAATAAATCTAAAAGAAAAAGAAGAGAAAGGAAATTTTTGTATTTGTATTTATATTTTTTTTTAAAACAGAAAAAAAAAAACCACTCAAGAAAACTGCAGCATAAAGGTATTAATTCTACCAAAATACATTTAAATTATGTTTTAACCACTGTAATGTCATCAAAAATGAAACAAAAAAAATAGATGTCCCTGTGTTAGTATAATTAAGGAAAATTATTTAAAAGGCATATTCAGTATTAGTCCTTCAAAAAATTCTTAATGTTCAAGAATAACTATTTATAGCATTCATTTATTGTATATTTTTAAACACTCCTATTCTCAGTTGAGAGATGACGTTCTGATCATAACCACATTTAAAAGTTTCAGTGTTATTTTAAGTCATCATCTATCAGCATAAAGCAATCAAATCCTTCAGCAGTTGTATTAAATGAATAAAAACCATGTTTCAAAAGTTAAGTAATTGAAGAATTGACTTTGTAATTTCAAATTAACAAAGTTCATTTTACTGGAAACTCTAAGAAGTTTATTTTATTTTTTAAGTTTTGTGATTTCTATGTGCTTGGAAATAAGACATGTTTAAACGATTACTGAATAAGGGACTGAGTATTTCATCATATTGTGGGGTCATACAAAATTGCTTGGACTTTCTAAAAATAATCATGCTGTTGCATCTCTTAATGGAAAGTTTTGGGAAAAGAAGGATCTGTGTTAAAGCATTTGTTTACAAAGTAATCAATATAACTGACAAAGGATTAATAGCCACAGAGATTTCTAACAAGCAGTCAGTTTAAACTTTCAACTACTTCAAATAAATAAAAGCCAACATAATAATTTAACATGAGCCACACTGTTCAAACAGAAGCTGTTGAAAAGTTTAGCTCATTTAAGAATAAATTCAGGCATCGTCTCAACAAAGGTGTAAAAGCTCAGTGCCTTGCTGAGGAGCCTAGCAGCATGAGATTAGAATTATTGCATTACCATGAACTCCTAAAATGAGACAGAAAGAACAACAGATCTATTACATTCCTAGAAAACCAATTCAAATTTTTTTCTATTGGAGTTGTACTACTCGCAGTGTACATTTTTTGTACAAAGTGATGAACTATGAGCTTCCTATTATTTTATAGAAAATTTGAGAATTGTAACACAAAATGTTGATTCTACTTTCAGTTTCAATAGCTATTTATTAAATCACAAATAGCACTAAAGCTAGAAGAAAAACTGGAAGTATTTTGTCAAGTGGATTTTTAAAAAAATCTCATTTCATTATTCAGTTATGTGAAGAGGTGACAGAAGAATGAATGATTCATTACACAGAGAAATAAAAATAGAGATGGTTAATAATTAACAATTCAATATGGAGAATCATGGTTCAGACTTTGAATGAAGTAACTGCTAGAAAAATTTTAGTCAACACAATAATAATGTCTCACCTTCCCACATAGCTAAGAGTAATTTACACTACAAAATTAAAGAAAATGTACTCAAGACAACTATAATGAATGATGTGATATGCTACTCAGATCATCTGAGCCATGCATGATTTATCTGCACAGCTGACGAAAATACTGCTTGTAGACATCTTGCCCATTCCTCTTTGGAACAGCTTCAGGGCAGCCCACCTCCAGTAATTTGTCAATTCAGAGGCATGAAGGGTATATCCACACAAAACTCAAGACAACTCTGCAGGGCATTCTGGCTTCAGAGCTCCTCAGGGTCAGTGAAGGTTGTTAGTGACTACTGAATTGAAGCCAAATCAAAACCAATTGCTTACTTTCCTTCTCTTCTACTGGTATTGAACATAACACTTCCTAAAATGAAATTTAGCACACATGCTTCTTAATCTCAGAGTCTGCTTCTAAAGGAGGGAACTCAACAGTTAAAAGTAAAACTGACCTAAGAAAGAGCAGTCACAAAGATAAAGATTTTGGAGCTGAGTCATCACAGGGCTGGCAGTAAAGATTCTCCAGTGGGGAAAGCTGACCATGGACAGTCTATATAATAGTACTGTTTTTTAGTAATGTAGTCTTTGGTGTGTATGTCTGTGTGTGGGAGGGAATGGACTAGTTTGTGTTATATTTCAAGCTTTTTGAGAAATAGAGTAAAGAATATAAGGACAGTGGAATTAGATGGCCATTACTATGCTAACTGAGGAAACAAAGTCACTAAGACACTCATATTTCTAATCAGCTAAAAATGAATGAAAAGTCAATTATGGAGGACTCCAAGATGGCCAAGTAAGTGCCTGATGCTCAGCTCTTTCAAGGGAAAGGTCCAAACAACAAATGAATGCTGCTGTTCAAGTGCATGGTTGAGAGTAAGCACTGGTTCTCAGAAGGGCAGCCATAGGAACCATGTAAGATGGGGAGAGCTGGGATGGCAGGAGGGAGAGAAGAATAAAAGAGGATTCTGCATTGTGGGGGAAAGAATAAATAGGAGAATTCCACCAGATCCCATCATTGAAGATACCAATAAACCAAGCTACAGAAGAGTTCCACAATCAACATAGGCTTAAAGTCCAGTTAAGGAGCTGCCTAGAGTCTACATAGGAGCTTTACTTTAGATGAAGAACTCACTTTGTGAGTCTTCTAACCCCCAGAATTCAGACTGCTATAGAAGAGCACAGTGTTCAGGATGGAACCACTACTGGAATTCATACTATGTTCACTGACAGGAGTCTCTGCTTATGATATTTAGAACTCCATGAACATTTCAGCACACTAGCATAAAAGCCTGCAACCTCAGAAACTCATCTAGATTAAGCAATATATTATAACTGTGACCCCAGCACCAAAGTCCATGCAGTACCTTTCTTTATAAGAAACAGATGGTTCATCATAGTGTGGGATAGCACTTTAAGACACAAGAAGCCAAGATACTTATCCCTGGAGACCTATGCTGGTACTTTGGCACATAATCCCATCAGTCAATCTGCCATGTGCTACTACTGTGCTCTGAAGCCAATATTCCTGGGAACATGTCTCCCTCTGTCACTAATGCTGGCCATGACTAGAACACTAGCACTGGGATGTACCTATGCCCATTATCAGCATGTGACACTACTGAGCTGGAGCATGAGTTTCCAGTGTTCCATAAAGCCTGCCACTGTTGCTAACTGCTGCGGTAACGCATCTGAAGAGGAATCTTCCACTGGCTGCAGCAGGGCCTGAGGATATATGTACTGTGGCCCACGGTGCCATCCACAGTCACCAGAGGCCTCATTGTAAGGATATATTCACAAGGGACCACAATAATATTAGTGGTACCACTAGAAAATACTGCTACTAGTGGTACAAAACTTCAGAGTCATGGTAGAAAAATCTGTGCCATGTGTGTTATGGAGGGCTATTTGTATCATGTAAACACTAAAAGGTTTTTGCCACCACTGCCCTAGGGGCACATGCTCTCACCATGGAGACATGGTGGTGCTGCAGCCTCTGGAGATGCTAGAGTGGGTACTCTGCCATATTGCTGCACACATCATACATGCCTGGGTTTTGTTTTTTTTTTTTTTAACTTTATTATTATTATTCTTAGACAGACTCTCACTATGTAATTTAGCTTCCTTTTACTCAGTAGGTAGCCCAGACTGGCCTTGAACTCAAAGCAATCCTCCTGACTCAGGGTCCTGAAGTATTAGGATTACAAGTGTGCTCCACCATACCCAGCCCTGCCTGAGTTTTTTCAAGTCTCTTCACTCACACACAGCTCAAAGAATTGAACAGGCTTTCTGACCCTGGCTATCAGGAAGCTGTACACTGTGGTGCTCAACTGTAAACCAAGTCAATAGAGCCTAATGAAACACTACCTTAGGACAGTGGTGGTGAACCTACGGCCTGAGTGCCACACTATCACTGAAAACTCCAGAAGGTTTGCCATCACTGCCTTAGGACAAATTCTTCTGGAGAAAGCCTTCTACTGTAAAAGCCACTGTATAGAACTAATAAAGATAAATTCTTTGACAGATGGATAAATATCCTGAAGGCAAAGTACTAAAAAAAAAAAGAAAAAAAAAAGGTAACATATTACCTCTAAAGGAATACAATATCTCCCTAGCAACTGACCATAAAGATAAGGTTATTGATGATATAGTTTGTAAAGAATTTACAGTACAGGTAATGAGACTGTAGCTCAATGGGCTACAATAGGATATAGAGTATTTCATAAAATTAGGAGAACAATGTGTGATATAAATGAGAAATTCAGCCAAGTGATAGAGATTATGTAAAACAATAAACAAATCTTAGACTTAATTAACTGAATGAGTCAAACAAAAACATAGTTGAGAGTCTCAACAGATTACATTAACTAGTGGGAAGAACTTCTGAATGTTCCCAGAAGCTATCCCAAAGAGGGATAGGCAGGGTATCTATCAGCAGTATTTTTAACAGCTATGGAATTGGAATAATTTACTCATTTATAAGAGCAATTTACAGATTCAATACAGTCTCTTCCAAAATACTAATGTTTCTTCACAAAACTAGAAAAAAACAATCCTGAAGTTTATATGGAACCAAATAGCTAAAGCAAAACTGAGCAAAAAGAACAAAGATGAATATATCACAATACCTGATCTCAAGCCATAACTACAGGCATATCATAGTATGACTAAATAGTACAGTGGAGTAGGTGAATCTATGGCATGCATGCTACAAGCAGGCTGTTTCTATTACTGAAAGCTATAAAACTGGACACTATCATTAAGATCAACATAAAGATCTGACTAGACAAAGCCCTAAATTAAGTCCTGACTTAGCTAGCATGTATGTAGAAGAGCACAAAAAACATGCATGAGCCTACAGTCTTATGAGTTCCTGATCACAATGGAGTGGGGGCTAAGAAGAAGATGAAGCATGGTACAGGGACCATCGTAGGGGATGTGGCAGAATAAGTAGTAAGCTGCATAATGATTACATCAGAGCCCTTTTACTCTCAAGTGGTAACAATTCACTTATAGGATAAACACATATTCTGCATAGGGATTTGCCTTTCCTGTCTTAATGTCTAAAGATGCTCACAGAAACACCATGGTGACAGTGACACCATCAGTGTTAAAAGATTTGGTAATGAATTAAAGATATAAACCCAAAAGCTGACAGTACTTTCTAAAATTAATTCTATCTAATAACAAAATAGAAGAATCCAAAACATATACATTTTCTCCTCCATAAAGTATGAACACAGTGAATTATCTCCGTTCATTGCTTTTTTAAAAAATGTATTTAGTACAGGGTCTACAGGGTCTCCTTACATAGATCAGACTCTTGCGATCCTCTTTTCAGCCTTCTAAGCGCTGACATTACAGGTGTGCATCACCATGAGCAGTCTCAATCTTAGTCGCAGTGTGCCTTGGGGATGAGGCTGCAGGCAGGCATGCCGGGAATGGAACCCTGTCCTGTGTCTATCTCAACAGGTGCTTTAAATCTGCTGAGCTATCTGGCCAGCCCTTTCCTTCATTGCTTAATTGGGTAAAGGAGAGAGATCTCTGGATAGTCCCTTCAAATTGTAGTCTGTTTTAAGTTAACAGCATTTTTGATGATTTAGATATGATTTGAATGTGTTCCACCAAGTTTTTTGCCTGAGAGGGTTGGCCCTCGAGCACTGAGGTGGAACAATTTAGAGCTGGGACATAGCAGAAAGTACTAAGTTCCTGCGATACTGTCTTGGAAGGGATTAAGCTCCTTTTGCAGAAGGACCTGGCTGTGCCAAGAGCAGCTTCCTATGAGAAGAATGGACTTGGTATTCTCTAGTCTCTTGCTTCCAGTTTTCTCACTGGATCTCTTGTATGATTTCTAGCCATTGTGATGCTATCAGCTGTAAGAATGACTAGACCTGATCAGAAACCGTCTTATGCTCTTGAACCTCAAAAACTGTAGCCCAAAACTACCCATTTTCTTTATAAAGAATAGACTAAGACAAAATAAGAAGCCATAGGAATTCCAGAAACTTAAATAAAAATTTAAATTGGAAATTAAATCACATTAGAAAAAATAAAAATTAAAATTAATGATTAATAATGCATCCACAGTATCTTTATATACTGATATATTATGGTACAATGATATGATGGAAGAAGATTAAAAATTGAAAATTTTTAGCAATATATATCTTTCAGTGTAAAGGCTTGACATTTAAAGAAAAGTATTCCAATGGAAAATTTAAAAAGTACTTAACTGCCATTTAGAGTTCCTGTGATAAAAGATTCACCTTGGATGATATTAGTTAATATATTCTCATAAGTTATGTTATGGTTCATTTTTAGAAAAAAAAGCTGTTAAGAAAACTGTTTCAGACATTTTCACAATGTGAAGAAAGTAGTATCATAATCTATACTGCTTCTATACTTGAGCTATCAGGACATGTCAAGCTTTTGGACTTTATATATGCCATGGTATAGTATCATTTTTCTTAAGCCCAGTTATAGGAAGGGTAACAGAAAGTAGAAGAAAACTCTTAAATTTTTTTTTCATTTGTTGAAAGTAACCCTGAAGTCTACATAACTGCTGCAATCACTATGAACAGCGATGTCAAAAACTTTGATTCTGTAGTAGAGTGCATGTGCAGTGTGTAGCAATATAAATGCTGCCAGACATGAAGCCTTAACTAAAGGACTAAGGGACTTCGATGACCTGAAACAGTCCACTATGGACCAATGTGCAACAGCTCTTGCTGTTATTAAGGAAATATACCTTCTTAAATATGAAAAATCAAACTTTTGAGATGCTCAAATTTTAAATAAAATATTTTAAATCCAGTAGGGGTAAAAAAATTAAAATGTGTGAGCACTGATTTTAGGTCACAAGCACTGGTTTGAAACCTCTGATAGAGGTTATTGCTGTATTTGTACATTTGTTTGTAGATGGTCAATCATATTCTCTATATTTACTATACCAAATAATCTGCCACATAATATTCTGCACAGTCATACCAGTTTGGTAATATTATAGGAGGAACTGGTTTGAATGGGTCCTCATTCAGAAGCTACTTTTTGGAAGAAGCCTAAGTTTTTAGGAATTGGTATATAATTTCACTTATTAAGTTCATAATCATCTATGAGATTTTTCCTCTTGTCTTAAAACAGCAAGCCTATCTGAAGATTTACCATGCTTAGCAGATTACTTTTCTGCCCACTTCAGAAAATATACAAGACACAGTGACTCACACATTGGTGGAGACACACACATGCTATTATAGGGCTGAAAACCAATAATGTTGGGCAAACAACAAATATCTCTTATTTTCTGTTTCCTCATCATTTAAATCACAATCAGAGGCACTTTTGTTCTAAGAAGGGGGTGTGGGAACAGTAGAACTTATTTGTTTTGGAATATACTTGAATATGGGCATCACAGGCAAAAAACAGACTCCAACTTCCAGGGTGCAGATAGCAAACAATGATAGTATCTATTAACTGCCCAGAATACAAAATGTAAGGGGTCATAATTTCCATTTAGCCAGGGTCAAAATCAAAAGAAAAATAAATTATAATTTTATTATAGGGGATTTGCTTTCCAAAACTTACATATTGAAAAGTAGAATTAAAATAATTATGGTAAGCTAATAATCTTCAGAAACTTACAAATATTTTGAATCCCACTATTGCACACATACCTTGAATGAAGCCAAGTATTTCCTTTACCTCTGAGATCAAGACCTTAAGGAATTTGAGAGAGTTTTTACATTTTTAATATATTCAATATTGAAGGATTAAAAATGGCAAAGTAGTTATCTGAAGCAAAACACAGTCTCTCCAGGACTTGGAATTGAGATACAGAACCTGGAAAATAACTTGGTGAACAGAAATAGAATATCCAGGTATTGGGAGGGACCTGGCAGGAAGACTAAGAACTACAGGGAAGCTGGAGAAATGGAGAAGAACACAGAGAAAAGAACAAAGTAGGCTGGAAAGCTCACCCCAGCTATTTTTTGGTGTGGGGGAGCTGTCTGTGCTGACATAGATAAGCCAGCGAGCAGGAGTTAGCTCCAGGAAACCTGTACTATTTTGTAAACTCTCAAACCAGTGTGGGATTTTAGTCTGAAAGTGATTCTTTCTCATGGCAAGCCAGTGTTGAAGAAATCCAGTGCAATACATGCTACATTTGAGATGGTTTAATTAGAAGTCATTTAGGAAGGGATTAATTTTCTAAAACAGAAGCTACAGAAGAATTATATTGCAGGGTTTCTTATCTACCAGTGACTAGAGGGAA
>PVKA01031029.1:0-26722 GCA_004027165.1 Ctenomys sociabilis
TATTTCATATATATATATATATATATATATATATATATATATATATATATGGATTGTCAACTTGACTGGCTTAAGAACTGACTTTTGGATATGGCAGGGTGGGCTGTAGTGGAGTGAGCTGTCACCATATTTGGCCTCTGCTGCCTTCCTCTCTGGTGCCCTTGCCCTAGTCCATTTTCTGACTATCGCCATTCAGCAGCTTTCCTATAACAGGCCTTTGGCCAAGCTGTAACTGCCTTGGAGCTATTTACCACAGACAGATTCCCTTAAAATCATGAGCTACATGAACTTCTATAATTTGTGAGTCTCAGGTATTTCACTTAAGTGATGGAAAAGGTAATGAACACAAGTTTATTTGACCCTAGGGCCTCAAATATCAACTAGATACAGAAATCCAGATGGTTAAATAACCCAGACTTTCTGGTCATGTCACAAACATGATTTCTTCTATGTAACATCTCAGATACTCAAAATCTGAGTATCTAACATATTCAGTCAGATACTCAAAGATAAAGCAGTTGGCGATACTAGCTTCAAATTGTCTTTAGCGCTGGTCTGTAGCAGCGTTCTGCTTCCTTCTTAGCTTTAGAAATCTCTAAAATCTAAACACATTTTAAGTGAATATAAACAGATTACAGAAAGGATATCATATAATCCGGCTCTACTTATTCCAGCCTTCAGAAAGTTACTAGAGCGCATGTTAAAGAATTCCCTTTGAGTGACGACTTCCTGCAGTGCATCAAAGACTCTTTATACCTGCTGAGCTCATCATTTTCCAACCACATAGTGGAAATTTAAGTAGTCTGAGAAATCTCTGCCTTAGCTATTTTCCATATTGAAGATCTAATGAAGTTTTAAAATAAGCCTCCTACTTCTTTAGAAACAGTTTGAAAAATACCTATTTCACACATGAGAAAACAAGTTCAATGAAGTAAACTACCTTGCTAAAGATTATTTTTAAAAAAGATTATGTAGCTGATTACCAGTCAAGACAATATGTCTGTTGCACTATTTCGTTCTACTTCATCTTAATACAATAACCTCATTAGTCAGTCTCACCTGTGTTCTCTCCAAGAAACATGATTGCAACTAGTTTTAAAGAGTTCAAAATAAAAGAGTTCATAAGACTATTGCTATTTTTCAAGTTGTTCCAAACTAAATCTTCTATTTGACTTTTCTGCTACATCAGAATATGTTTTCTATAAGCTCTTGTCTTGAAAGCTCACTAAATTCATTCACTAATTTAAGTGCTCGTCTACAGATTCCTTTCAATTTTCTCCATATATAATCATGTTGTCCTCAAATAACATTTCCTAAATCTTTCACAATTAATATTCCATAATCAGAAAAACAAATAAACTATATATATGAAATAAGCATATTTAAAAGGGAGGGAGAAATGCAAAGCAATTATTCTATATGAATTTTAAAAATAGAATCAAAGTTTTATTTTTCTCTGCAGGAGCCATTGTTATTGTAATAACCTTTATTGGGAAAATCACACAGTTCAGGACCCTGTGTGGCATCTCATGTTTAGAGTTTTAGGGTTACTACTGATAGGAATAATAATTTGAAAAGTCTGAGTTCCCACACAATGATTATTTTATCAACAATCAAAATTATCTTTGGGTTTTTGGGTCTTGATACCATTAACTTCTGTTAGCTCTCAAGAGAGAAAAAAGGCTGGCTTAGATTATCATATAAACATTTTTCACTGTAAGTACATATTATTTCTTGGGTCTTTTGCTCATTAGATCCCTGGGCACCACAAACTGTTTAAAACTAACTGACAAAATGATTTTGTTTGTTATCTTAAAATTTTAAAATTTTAGATCATGTTTCCAGAAAACTTTCCCTTTTATGGACTCTATCCATTTCTTTGTCTTGCTTTTAACCTAAGAACTTTGTTTAAAGATACTTTGTTTACATCTCCTAAGGAACTGTGGTTCCTGTTTCTTTCTCCTTTGTTTTATAATAAATGTCCTTTCAGAAGACATTTGAGATCAAATTCTCTATGAGTGAAATTACAGTTAAAAGCAAAGTACACATACGCTTTAGCCAAGATCATCCATATGCCTGAACTCCTCTGGCTACCAAAGCATTGTGAATATCAATTTTTAAGCCTCTAGGGTAAAAATAGAGGAAAAATAAGAAATAAATGATTCAAAATATTTACAAGGAGATTTAGAGGAAGAACCTATAGTTGGGGGTAAAGTAGGGCATATTCTAAAATCTGTCAGGTCAGAAGTGCTGAACTGCCATGAAGAATTCTTGCTTACATGAGTAAACATAAGCACAAAAAGCAACAAGTCATAGACCAAGATAGATCCTTTCTTACCTCGAATTCTCCAGCGTCTTCACTGGCTCAGTTAAAGTGCTTATTTTTAGGAAGTTCAAGAGAGCAAAGCAATTATAAGAAAACTTTAGAATTGTCACTCTTCTCTGATGGCCTTACAGTGGAAGATTTTCCTCTTCTTTCTCTCTCTATCCAATAAACATTGTTTTGCTCCATGGTTGAGTGAATATGATAGTAATGAAGAAAATGCCTGTGAAAAACTTCAAAATATATAGAGAGATTGGAAATTAATACATAAGGGAACATGATATGTGGTGGACTAGGTAAAAAATTAAAGAAACAATTTTCTTTATTTGAATCAAAATTATCCTTTTAACATAAAACAATTTTTTCATAAGAAAAAATGTTAGACAAACTACCAATTAGCTCTTTTATTAATTATCACATGTTTTGATGCTGCTATATTCATTTTTCATCTTTATAATTTTATTGAGAAACAAATAGTAATGAGACAGTTTCAAAACCAATTAGTAGGACCATTTCAATAATAAATACAATGCATATTGTTGTCTTAGTGATTATTCATTGTACAAGATGCTGACATGATATCCTGTCCACAAACACTATTAGAACAAAACTTTTTATTCATTGAATTAAGAGAATGTAGCTGTATATCTAAACTATTTTGAATATACAGATACAAAATGGTCATTCATTTGTATCACCCTTTTTTTGTTTAATTTTGTCAGAGAAGGGTATTCCATTGTCTATATTCATTTTTAAAACTAAATTATATCAGTTTTAAATAGCTTAACAATATCTATAGAAAAGATCAGAATGTTTTACCAGGATATGTTCTCACAGTTTTTGATAATAGTTGGGATTATATATACCACATACTAAGTTAAAACAATATCTGAGTAGAGCTGAGATTCTCTAGTAATTTCATTTTCTTCCAATTGTGTTCATGTTGATTTCACAGATACTTCAAAAATTTATTTTCTGTATAATTGAGAGATATATTCTAGATAATATCTCTATGGTCTAATTTTTAATAGCAAAAAAAGCAAACAAATAGCAAAATTGGTTTAGTTTTCATTGCTGGAAAAATCTCATATTTAATGAAAGCTAAATATTAGAGGCTTTTAGTCTGTCTGCTGGTTGACAGAGAAACTTCATACTATTTAGGAACTTCAGCTCCCGAGGGTCCTGAAGTCAGCAAGAATAACCACCCAACCCTGGAACTTGGGTTGGGTATTTAAGACACACCATTTAGCAGATCACAACCTAGATTCTGTCTGGGCACTTTTGTTTCAGTGTCCTGTGCTTCTGTGATGCTCAAGAAAAGCAGGAAATGTGCATTGCTTCCCAGGAGAGTGTAATCAGGAGGAAAGTGGAGCAAGCTCTAAAGAAGACTCTTACTTTTATGATTGATACAACGTAGGGCTGTAGCAACTTATCCATGAGTTGAATAAAAAAGAAAAAACTTGGCTACAAAAGCATGAATAGTATATTTAATGTGTGTCTGCTCTCCCTAGACAGTGACAATTGTTTATGTTTTTATATCTCACCAAATGCCCTGCCACACACAATCGATGTTCAAATGTGTGTTGATTCCTTTTAAAATCAAAGGACACATGTATCTGTATATATCAATGGTTGCTTTTGTTCTAGCACTTTCCTCTGAACTCATAAAAGAGTTTAAAAAACTTCTGATTTATTAATAAGAAATGTTGTCATTAATGAGAATTTTGGAAAAAGAATTCCTATATCTGCCCTCTACCTCTAGCTTAAACCAAGATTTGTAAAATTACTAACTCATTTTATTTTAAGAATCTTTTCATTACAAATAAGAATCATAAACTAATCACATTCAAATATAATGAGAAACTCACCCTCTTAACATTTGGAAAGTCTGTATTTCAGTAAGGCAATTTGACAACATTGGAAATTTTAAATTTACAGATCATTTAATAGAATCACTATTAGGAATACACATGCTGGCTCTATGGCTATATACCATAATGAAAAGCTATAATTAGAAAGATAGTACACTGTATGTGCTAAATATCTACAGTATAGATAATAATTAAAAGCATACCTTATGTTCAGGTGATGTAAAACTATAATCACTAAAACTAAACAAATATATATGCACCTATTAATATGAAAGATCTTCAAAACTCATTATTACTTGAAAACTGTGAAACGTAGACTCACACATCACGTTTCTTTGCTATGTATTTAATGAATACGCATAAATATATATGTGGAAACTGCTGTGTGCAACATTTTCCATCCAACTATTTTAAAAACTTAGGTGAACAGTATTTTACTTTTTAAATGGATGTTAATATGTAATTAGTAGCAATTATTTATGAATATGTAAATTAATACACGTATGTATATATTTCACTACATATTAGAATTAAGATCAAAGTGACAATGTTGTGACAGAGACAATTCTGCAGTAACTCACAGATGCTCAAGGTCCACAGTACACAGGAAAGAATCACAGCGTCACTGACATTATCTGGATCAAACCCTCCTATGACCTGTGTGGTGTAATTTCAGGCATCTTGATGCCCTGCTCACATAACAACTAGTACTATGAAAAACTCAGGAAAGGAGTTTTCCTCTGGACTCAGTAGCCTTTAGTTCCTCCTTGCCAGGCAGCCTCAACATTCTCACACTCTTCTGAGCCTTCTTTCTAAAGCTGGAGTTTTGCTGGTCCAGTTCTAACTCTGGCTCTATATGTAGAAGAGGAAGGCAATGAACTCTCTTTACCAGGTTTCCTGGATGCCAAGAAATGAACCAAAACTCCCAGGAGAGCAGCCTACAATCCTGACCAAGTCCCAGAAAAGTTTAAAAGCTCAACTCTATTTCACGGTTCTGCCCACTTAAAATGAGCACTTGTTTTGAGAAATTCATAAAGTGAAATGCCTTAGGAATACATATCCCATACTTGTCTCATACTCTATCTGTACAGGGCAAAGAAAGTTACTATACTATACTGGATATCTTAACTATGTCAATCTCTAATAAAAAATTCTTTAAAATTATGACTTCTGCTCAGGAGCATGTGAGCTTGTATATTAGCTTGCCTTCAGAAAGATAAAGAACTACAGATCCAAGCTCATATTTGCATCTGTGGCTTAGAATGACTTACAAAGTTGTACCCCAGTAAACCTTGGATATCTACTGTATTATGCCATTCCATTTCAGGACCTGAAAGTAATGCCATCTCTCAGCACATGGCTGGGCATCCCATCTTAAATTTCTTCCTGCTGAGTGTTATGGTTAATGGGGGCCACACATGACTCTGTGGTCACTTGCCCATGGCTTAGTGGTCCAGCTGCTCCAAAATATGCCATTATGGGATGCAGAACAGACAGAGATGAGTGTAAGACATACATATTTTCTTTTTGTCCTAGGAGAGCTCAAAGATGAATCAGCAGTATCAGAAGCACTACAACAAACAGGGGAGAAAAACTTTATCTCAAACAACATCTTGAAAATTTGGTTAGAATTGAGATTTTTTCCCATGTGAAGTTGAAATGAAATTTACTATTTCCCTCAGTATAAAAACAAAGGGTTTTGCAGAACTTTAATCAAGAAGCTGTACAATATTTTCAGCTTACTAACTTATTTGGAATTGCTAGTTAAACTCTTCCTCAATCAGCATATAAGTTTGCCTTCCTAGAGTTAGTGAGTTAATTATACAGAATTTTCTACTCATTAAGCTGAGTCTAACAAGCCTCAATTGAACAGCACTGCTAGCTCTTAGCTCAGTTGTTGTCATCTACGAATGGCAGGAAAATTGCATTTCCTTGTTAGTGTTTAATAATTCGGTCTCTTCAACAATTTAGACTACTTGTTCCCCAACATAAATGTTTCTGCAGAGCAGAGGTCCTCAGATGACTTAAGGTAGAAAGATACATAGGTAATGTGTTTTAAATATTATGGCACTTTTAGAGACTCATTATAGAAAAGCATTTTTACATATGGAGTTCAAATCTCACCAAACTCACCAATTGTCTTCCATCTGCTAAATGTGTGAAAACAAATTTATTCATGTAACTGCTTTCCTCAAGAGCCCTGTGGTAGCTCTTTGTTGCCTAGCAAATAAGGAATAATGTATCTCATCATCTTGATCATGCACCCCCTTCCAGGTCACACTTGGACGCCCCCAGAGGCTTGTGCTCTCTTCCATCTCTAACTTCTGTTTTTCCTTCAACTGATCTTCCCTCCTTTACCTGGAGAGTTCATATGATTTTTTTCAGTATGGCACTCCCCTGCCACTTTATCTTTGAATCTGTGGTCCACACCACTCTGACCTTATTTTAATCATTGTACTTACCACACTTTATTGTCATCTTCTAAGCAGTTTGCAGGAACTTTCCTTTCATTCCATTGCCTTCCTGGATATCCGTCAGGGCCAGCTTCATGGATGTGATCCACGAAGTCACCCTGACCTCCACGTTTAGAAGGGTTTTGGTGTTTTTTATTTCTGCATCACCATCAAAAAAGTTTTCACTTTAGAAGATATCTCATTATTATTTTGTGCTGGTCCTCAGTTTAATGAAATTATATGTATTGTGTGTGCCAGCCAACCTGTCTGATTTCTCCTGAAACTATCTTTTTATTCTGTGTAAAATGCTCTTGTAGGGTGAGAGCCACAGTAAACACACACACAATAAATAACTTTTTCCTCACTGTTATAGACAGATAACACTAAATAATTACTATAATAACGCACACGACCAGGTCTGCACCAAGCAGGAGATCAGAGAGTGAAACTGAAAGACATGTCCGATGAACTTCATCCTGGAAGATTATGGGTCATGGCCAGACTGTGACCCTCGCATTGGAAAACAAGCAAGTGATTCACAGGAAGCTCGAGAGACCTAAATTACAATAAAGTGCTTTCTTACAGACTCAACAATACAGAAATGTCAAGTCGCTTCCATTTCTAAAAGTAAACTGTCCCAGTTTCCATTTAGAAAAACTTCCATTTAGCAATTTTCAGAGGTGCAGGGTTAGGGAAAAGAAGGAAAATTCGACCTCCGTGATGGGTCTTATGTTTATCTGCATCTGAAATGTACTCCCAGTACCTTTTGCTTCTTAACGTAAGAGCAAGTAGTAAAAAACAGAGATTTCACTCCAAACCTGAAAACTAAACGTAAACAAGGAAAATGAATCAAAAGCCTGCTTGAATGTTTTCCCTCAGTGCTCTGTCCCCAAGGAGAACTCCTTCAATTTGTTTATTGTTCAACCCACCTGCTGCTCATTCTATAAGGGCACTGAATTTGTGAACTATCCTTACTGGGGTTAGGTGCGGAGAGCTCACACATTAGAAAGAAACTCATTTGTGGAGTGCTCAAAAAATGTGGTCAGGAGTGTTGTAACCCAAAAACCGAAAACTGGACTCAACTTAAAAGCTCTTTATTCAGCTGAGCTCAGCGGCGGCACGTATCTTGTCTCCAAGTAGGTGTACGGCGAAGTAAGCAGAGGCAGGGTTTTTTTAAAGCTGAAAACCGCAAAAGTGGGTGGTCTTGTGGCTTGAGCACAAGGGAAGTTCAGCAAGGGGGGGGCAGGGTACACTTACCGGAGTCAGGAAAATTTTAAGAACAGGAGGTTACATTCTTTCAACAAGCGGTTACAATTTAGTACAAACAGTTAAAAGTTCAGGATATTGTGCTGATCACGAGTTAGAACACAATGCACAGGACAAAGAAATAGTTCTAAACAAGCTGTGTCCAGAGTACGGAAGGATAGCTCAAGTCACAAAATGAAGCCTAAATTGTTAGCTTATAACAAACAGTTCTGGACGACGAGGTCACAGTGGAAACATACAGAGGTGTATGATAGAATGGCTATTCTGGTTACAGCGTGGAGTCAATCACAGGTTTTAACAGAAACGTACAAGGTTGTATAACAAAATAGCTGTTCTAGTTACAAAATGGAGACCATAACATAGATTATAACAAGGAGTTCTAAGCCTCTGGCACCTACGATTTTATTCAAATATTAGATCATGCTCTGTTTTCCTGCCCATTTTATATATAAGCAAATTACAGCTCATTAAGAGTTAAATAATTTGCTCAGAACACACGTTTAATTACTAACACAGTTGCATTTTTAACACAGTATTTTAACTTCAAAGTCAGTACTTGTTAATCCTATAATATAGCTGTCCTCACCTGATTCTTCATTCTAGTATTTACCATTTAAAATCTTTTAATGCATGGAGAAAACATCAGCCTCTGTTTCCATGGAGATTTCTGTATTGAAAAGAAACTTAAAATTCATTTACATTTATCATTTCACACTGCCTTTGAGATATAGGACAACTGTTATTGTCTGGAAGGGTTTATTGTACTTGGGAGAACCTCAATATAAACATTTGTCGGTTTTGATGTTGATGGAATTTAAAACCATACAATTAGAGAATTAGAAGACTTAAAAACCCCTCTCTCTCATTTTGCAAACCAAGAAACTAAAGCTACAGGAAGTGTTTGCTTTTTTAAATATACACAATAATGAAAATGGAAAAATTATTGATGGAATTTATAAAACACCATTATCGGAAAAACTCACCACTATGATTGAAAAGCAGGATATTTTAGAAGCAATTTGACCTTGACCCTGCCTTGGAACTACTCACCTTTCTCTCCTTCCCTTTCAGACTAAGCTTATATCTTTCTTCCTCCTTAGTCAATTTCGAGGACAACCATATAATGAACCTCTGGTGACCTTTCAACTATGTATTCCATTTAAATTCTGCAAAACAGAAGAGGTTAACTGCAAGAGTAGATTCCATTGTGACAGTGGCAATGTACTTTTGTAAAACACAGTGTTCTCTAAAAATGACTAAATTAAAGCTCTTCGAACTAACTACCAATATAAACTCCGATAAAGAAACCCCACTTCATTCTAAGCTTGGGAAACAAGGATGCTAAGTTACCAAAATATTCATGTGTAAAATCACATCTTTCAAGTTGTAATCATTTTGATCACTTTCCTAATTTATTTGCTCATAAACTGGTGGTGTTCAGGTCCCTGCACTGTTCTAAAGCAAGGAGAAAGAGAAAGGGAGGACCAGAGAAGGTAGCCAATTATGTTTTGATAATTACAAAACTATAATGAGGGCAACTGAAAAAATGACAAGTTTAAAGGATTTTCATTACAGCTAAGAATAGTGAGATACAATATCTGGAGGATGCCTAGAAATGATGTGATAATTTTTTTTAGTTGGTTCTGAAGATAATTCCAAAAGATTAGAATGATTTTAATGATGGCACTACCTTCAAAACCAATACTGATTCAAATACTTTTGGGATTTACATTTCATTGAAGTATAATCATGTATTGAATATATTAATCATTCATATTCTCCTGTTAATTAACATCTCTTCATGGCACAGCACCTGTCTGAGGTCCTGAGTTTAATTTCCAGTACCTCCCATTCCCAGAAGAAAACAAGAAAAAAAAAAAAAAAAAAAAAAAAAAAAAAAAAAAAAAAAAAAAAAAAAAAAAAAAAAAAAAAAAAAAAAAAAAGAAACCCAGCTCTTCAATACTCACCACTGAATAAGATTTCTACAAACTCTTCAGTAAAGGCCCAAATGGCCATATGAACCATCTGGTCTACCTTGCTGCCACTTCACTCTGGCATTGTAGCACCAAGCTGTCCTTGGTAGTAAATAGTGAATGTGTCTGTGTTTTAATAAAATTTTATTTAATAAAGCAGGTATGGGTCATATTTAGCACAGAGGCCATAGTTCTCTGACCTCACTCCTAGTCAATTAGAACTTAAAATAAATGAAACGTCAAATAAATCTGTATCATTTCTGCAGGATCTACTATATAATGAAAAGTAAAGTATTTAAAGCTAGACAACAAATTTTGTATTCCATGTTGAACTGAGCCAAGACATTGGCACTGTTTTTAAGCTTTTATTCTTACTTCTTGCCTTCAGTTTTTCCAAATTTTTCTGAATGTAAGACAGCAATGCTTGTGTTAGGGTTTTTTGTTTCTCTTTCCCCCACTTTCTGTTATTTCAACCTTGGGAAGTGATAACAATAGTTGAGAAGTGAGGTGTACGTTATGTCTGTGTGAATAAGGTCATGTGTCCAAATGACTTAAAGGGACTATGAGGGAGTTTTTAAAATGTATTTGGTTGTTACAGGGTCTCACTATGCAGCTCAGACTCTTGGAGATCCTCCTGCTTTCAGCCTCCCCAGCACTGGGATTGCAGGTATGTGCTACTACTCCCTGATTCGGGCTGGCTCAGCCTGCCCCGAGGACAGGGCTGGCATGGCATCCGGTGCTGGGGATCTAACTACAGTCCTTCTGCTTGCCTGAGCTTGCCTAAGTAGGCACTTCAGTCTTCTGAGCTATCTCGCCAGTCACATGAGCAAGATCTTGATCACAATGGTTTCGAGAAACACGTTTGAAAGATGACATCTAGACTATTAACATCAAGAATTACAAACTGAAGTATTTCTGTTAGAAGCTTTAAAAACAGTTTTTAAAACAAGTAACCAAAAATATTTCTTTATGTAGATGCTGATACAAAATTGGATCATAAAAGAGTTTGTTGCTATAAGCTAAGAAAAGCTTGCACAGCCTTTAGATCCAGTCATGGCTCACCAATACATAAGAAATGATTTCAGAAATGGTAGCAGTATAAGCACAGCTATTGTCCATTTTACCTGAAATACTGGATGTCCAAAACCACTATTAAAAGTCTGAGCCACTTACAATGAATGAGTGGTAGAGTGGTCAGCAGCTACCTCCTTGAGCTCCCTGCTGCCCAGTCTTGCTCATCCAACCCTTGGTACAGCCTTAATCCAGCCTCTAACTGATGAATTCCTAGCACTGTAATTTTTGGCATCTTTTCTTGTTAGATATTAAATATTTTGTTGAAGGTGATACGCTACTGTGCTTTCCTGAAAACATTCACTAAAGCCATTGGGACCGCCTACAAGAGGTTGGTTGGATGATTATCAGTCTCACACAGCATATGTGGTCCTTACTTAATCAAAAAATGGTTAGAACTATTACTTCATCCTAAACAGACCCACCTTTTATTTCTCCTTCCTGTATGTTGTTTAGAGTCCCTCAAAAATCTCTGACTCAATATGTTACTTTAATATATGCATAACTTTTTGAGAATCACCCACATGTGAACTCATTTTTGAGAACCATTCCCACATATTATGCCTACATCCCTTTAAAAGTCACAATTTTAAAGCATGGAAAGCTAGAGAATTTGTAGTTTGTTATGACAAAAAAATTCGTAAGACAAATCAGTTCATATAGATAGGAAAAACATGTGCACTTTGTAAATGGCCGCAGAACACCAAGTGTCCCCATACAGCAGTCTTCCCTTATCCAAAGCTTCACTCTCACAGTGCCAGTTCTGCAATGAACCACCAGCCAAAAACAGTAAATGAAAAATTGCAGAAATCAATAACTTATCAGTTTTGAATTGGATGAAGAGTAATGAATTCATGTGTTTTCCCACCCTGTCCGCCCCAGGACCAAATCCCTCCTTTGTTGAGTCTAGCCACACTACGTACATCACTCAGCAAGCACTGTGATCAGATGTAGTGCTGGGCTATAACAGTGCTTGTCATCACCAGACTCTTACTTTATTTAACATTTGTCCCCAGTAACCCCTGAAGCATAAGAATAGTGATGGGGGCACTTTGGATATGCCAAAGAGTAACCAGAAAATCCTTCCTATAAGTCAAAATGTAAATTTTGGACATAAGGATTTATAAAGTAGTATGCTGATATTAAAAACAATAGTAGATTAAAATGAATCTTACCCATGAAATCATGAAGAGGGTAAAATAAACCCATACTAACATTACTGTCACAACTCAAAGTGCAGAACTTTTGGACATAGTATATGGTAGCTCTTAGTAAATATGGGAAGTATACTACATTATAGGATATGACACCGTGTGGTATTTCAGACCTTGACTTGAGATCTTGAAACCCATTCCCCATGCACACAGGAGACTACTACATGTGCACAGATTGGCTAGAGCTTCCTGGCTTTCATGAGTCCTGCATTAGTGAAGCTACCTCTCATCTTTCCCAGCCCTTCTTTGGTAAAGAACGTACCAATCCTGTGGACTGTCTTTGCCTTGCACTCCTTCTCAGCCACATCTCATCAGGCTTACGTCACGTCTATTACCTTTTCCTGAACTGTGTGTCACAGTACACCCTCCTCTCTCTCTTTCCAATTGAGTCTTTCCAGTGTTCCCAGAAGTACCAATAGGTGGAATGTACTGTGATCACACATTTCCAGGGCCTTGCTCGCAAAACGTGCTAAGAAGAACCCCACTCTGCCTGAGTACCCCTACCCTCATCTTATAAAATATGGTAGCTTTCAAAAAAAAAAAAAAGCTACACTAAAACTTTAAATTTAAGAAAAATTGTGAAGGCAGGTTTAAAACTTCCTTTTACAAACAGTAATTAAAAAAAATAAAATTCTGAATTCTTTATTTCAAATTAAGTCACCCATTTTGTTCAATTAAAAAAGATGCATGCTTCTAAGGTGTTTCTTCCAGTTCATATTGACAGAAAGTCAATCCCATCTATGTTTTCAGTCTGCAACAATTGTAGTTTTATACATATGATTATGAAAACACGGCACAACACAAGACTTTAAATAGTCAAAGGAAAACAATCAGTGTGCAATTGTTTTCTCAAAGTGAAGATCATTGACTGAGAGATTTGAAATTAAGTGCTTTTGGGGTAATCTTGTGTTAGTTTTTAAAAGCCTTAAGTCAACAGAATACCTAGTGTCTGCCAAGCATTTTAGTCAAAGTAATGCATAATTAGAAATGCGGGCCACAATTTAAGCCAGTCAGGCAGATAATCTTGAGTAAAGCACTTATTTACTGTCCATTAGGCATATGTATAATAGTACAGACAACAGTAACTCTAAAAACAAGCAAGAAGCTGAAAGATAAGAGAAGGGACCTGTTAGTGTGTTGAAGGCATTTCAATTTCTCCACTATATAAACATCAAGGATCCTGAAACAATTCAACAAGACAAAAGAAAGGGAAACTGCTTGTGTTGATAGAGTTTGCATTATTTTCCAAATTAATTCAATTAACTTGCTACCTTAGCACTTTTCTAAAAAATAATTAGATAAGGTAAATACACACAGTAAATAATTATACAGTTGTTCTATGTAAGAGAAGATATAAGGAGTGCATTTAATAAAATAAACAGTAACTATATAGCAAAATAATCATTTACCTAAAATATATATATATCTCAAATGTATACAACTACATTTTTTTAAAACTCAGTGAAAGGTAGAAAATTTCCGTCAACTCAGAAGTTCCTTTCTTTCTAATTAATCTGTCACCATTTTTGTGTTGTTGTTCTTGAATAGCATATAAAGGAATCACATGGCATGATCATGTGTCTGGCTTTCTTCACTCAACAGAAATCTTTTGCAATTCATTCATTTTATTATTTATAATCGTGGAACATGTTTATATAAAATTACAGGGTTATTTTTAAACAAAAACAATTATCCAGCCTCTGTATCTGAATCAAAATAAAATTCTGAACCTACTCTTAATCTTATTCTGTAGAACATGACCTCTACAGCAGTATCACTATAATGAGATTGCAGAATTACTTCTATTTCTAAACCAGCACTTCAATTGCAATTGAATAATTCTATGGGGATACCCATCATTTTCAAAACTGGGGTAAAGATCATTATGCATTCCGAAGCCATTATACAAAATGCTAAAAATGCATCCTTCACTTTCTCTAGAAATTTAAAGCGTTTGTGTTTCAACTTAAGAAAAGCTCCTAAGTGATACTGTGTGGCAGTGCTGGTGAGAGCTTTCTTTGCTCAGGGGGTTGCATGTGTTAGCATGTACGAGAGAAAACTACTTCAGAGACAACTCACATGTGTGTTGGGAGAGGGATGTTGCAGTATGCCTCATCCCTTGAGTAAAGATCATGGGTTCAGGATACATAACACATATTTTAACATTTTGAGGAGGAAATTGATCCACAACTAATGATTTAGAAAGAATGCTGAAGAAGTAAGCCATATCATTTGTCCACTTTCTTTGTTAGCATCTTGCTACAGAGGCACCTCAGTTTGCAAACTCAATCGTTTCCATGATTCTGATCACAAACCAAACTGGTTGAATCAGATTCAATGATTAAGTTCAATAGTGACTTTACAGGGAAATTTCATGAAGTTTATGACCAATTATTGGCAACCAGAATAGTAGAAAGAAGTTCATGGACTGAGGTTCACTTTTATACCAGCCTTGTCTCTGAATCTTAGTTATTACATCTAAGCAGCATGTGAACTATAGTCTCTCTCCTGGCAAATAAGTAAATTTAATATTTTTCACATTTACTTCCACAGTAATGTTATAGGCTTCTCATAAGCATTTTTATTTTGATTCTCATATAAGGCCTGGAATAGATCACGGCAGATCAAAGCAAGGTTAAGTTGGGAAGCGTCCATATGGATTCCTGAGACTAAGTCTTGCATGAGTAAATAACCACTTAGAAACATAAGGGGCAAACTGAGGAAGAAAGTACCAGAAACATATGTGTATGTGAAAGTCAAGGCACTAAAGACACATAAGCAGTCTTTTGTAATGAAAAGATAGCATAGCGTCAACAATGAGAGACAAAGCCAGAAATAAAGGAATCTGGCAAATGCAGAAATACAGGATTAATACAATGAGATTGAAAATGTTCAGAGTAAGTAAGAGGTGTATAAGCCTTGGGGTCCTCTTTCTTCACAGTAACATGGACAAGGAGGTCAGCCCAGTTTAAAGGTAAAAGATCAGACTTACCATTTGATCAGAACTTACAGACCAGAAAACTGAGCTTGAGGCTATCCAGAAAGGCTATTAAGTAAGTACTGAATGGTGGAAACAGTATTCGAATCCAGATCGCAAAGCCCAGAGTGTTTCTGTCATTCCACGTTGATTCAAGATACCATTCTCTTAGGAATGAAAAACTCTGGAAAAACATAAGCAGATGTCAGACTTTACCTCTGGGGAGTGCTCACAGATTCTAATTCTCTCTTTCAGGGTTACTATCTTGTTAGGGCACTGGGAGTTTAGCAAGGGATCCCTAATTCATTGGACTGACCCAAAATTTTAGAATAGTTTAGTGTATATAAGAGATTTCAAGGAAAACAGGATAACTGAATCTTAGTTGGAAGCATAGGAAAATCAATAAAATCAACCTTCTGTGCTTCCCATTCCTCTGATAATAATAATAATAAAATTAAATTAAACCTTCAGTTTGGGCCAGAAGGCAAAACTTTTGCCATCAGTTTCTATTGCTTCATAATGGATTTCAAAAATCTAAGTCTTCACTACTTTTGCCATAGTTGCATAATATGACACGAGAAGCCAGAGAGAAAAATAGCCACAAATGTAATTACAAGTGTACTTGATTGATAGTGGAAAGCAGAAGGCATTGAACAAGCTCCAAGGCTCCAGTAAAACAGAGAAGACATTAGTCTGGAAGTAAGAGAAGCTGGGTTCTAGATATTCTACATTAACTCATTACACAAGAGCTGCACTTGCCCTGTCTGACCAGAGACTAATACGAGGTTCTGCCCTAAGAGGTTCTAATCACTGCTGACTTTGGTGAGTGCTCAAACATCCTATTTTTATCAATGTACTTAACTGTTGTTTCCTTTTCCCTAAAAGAAACCTTAGTCAAAGCCTCCCACTGATAATCACATTTTCTGATTGATGAAGGGCGACATTACAAACTTGCCTTTTGTTCCATTGGCCTAGACTCTAGATTCCCAGATGGAAAGGACCACACACTACGTGTACTTTGGCAAAAGGACAAAGAGGCCTTCTGTCAACCAGTGCTGTCATCCTAAGGATTCTCAGAAATGAGCGAAAGCTGCTGCCTCAGGGACAGCCAGTCTTCTCCCTGCCTCTCCAAGGACAAAAGATTTTTGGAGTTTCATACCATAATTTCTTTTTAATCTGTTGGCCTTAGAAATTCTGTCTTCTCCACTCTATCCTGAAAAAAATTTCTACCCACAAATGATAGCTTCCCAGGTGGTGGAACTTTTTTTAATGTCATCTTTTATGAAAAAAAAATCTCACGATCCAGCTCAGACTCATAGTGATCCTTCTGTCTCACCCTTCCTTAGCACTGGGATTACAGGAGTGCATCACTATACCCAATCTCAGTGGTCTGAGAATGGCCCCTGGGTGGAGCTAGTGTGGTATGCGGTGCTGGGAAACTACGAAAAACTAATCAGATATATCAAATTCTTATATTGCTAAACTCAGGCATCATGTCCTATATTTCAAATAAGAATCAAGCAATTATCCTGCTTATTTTCTATCTGGATCAGTCAAGGTACAAATATAAATGCACATACAAACACACACATGAATATACAAAGGGGTGTGTGTGTGTGTGTGTGTGTGTGTGTGTACATTTTTAGTTAGTGGTAAGGTGCTTGGCTAGCATGTGTCAGCCCTCAGATTCCATAACTAGCACAGCAAAAAAAGAAAACAATGTTACAAAGTATGACACATAAAGAAAATTAGATAAAAGCATTTTAGAAAGCTGAATTATTAAATGTCACTATGTATTTGAAGTGAAATTATTTAAAGTCAATCTGCATATTTCAGAGGAGTAGGAAAAGATTTAAGCCAAAAATTGCTACATAGTTGGTTTAGCTCCTAAAACCTTCCATATTCGTGTCCCCATGTAGTCACCTTCATAAAAATCCTGTCCTTAACGTCTGAAAGTTGCCGCTACTCTCCCAGATTCTAGTAACCTAGCAGCCATGTTTCTCAAGCCTTTTTCACTAGGGGGGAAGCTGTAAGTGCATGGTAAGATCGAGTTCTTTTTTTCTTCATGGGACTCTCATTTAGAAAAGTGCAAACAAATGTGTCTGGGTCATATCCATGTCCATCACGCTAACCTTAGTATTTTGAAAAGTTTGTCTCAGACCAGTTTTCATACTTCTCCCCCCAAATGTCCACTGATGCAAATTCAAATACGAATAAAACAATTTTGATATTTCACTTGCAGTTACTTGAATACAACTCATAGAAAGCATCCTTTTAGAAACATTTATTTAGATATAATGCACATAACATTCAATTCAGTCATTGATAGTATACAGTTAAACAGCCTTTAATGTATTTGCATAACTATCATTACAATATAACTTTAGAGCTTTTTCAACAACTTTCTCAACAAAAAATCTTTACCTCAAAATTCCAAAGCAGGACCGGGGAGATGGCCCAGTGGAATGAGCACTTCCCTGGCAAGCACAAGGGCCTGAGTTCAATTCCCGGTTCCACAAAAAAAAAAAAAAAAAAAAATCCAAAGTGCCTGAACCATTTTATATTCCTTCCAGTATATCTGTTTGAAAAATCAATCTTCCCATATCTTCACTAGCTTTTGTTTTGCTCCATTTTATTAAGCCATCCCAGTGGGTACAGAATAACATCTAAGTGTTTTGTATTTCTTTAGCAACTAATACTGTTGAACATCTTTTCATGTTTCTTAAGTAGTTGCACAATTTCACTGAAGAAATTCTATTCAGATATTCAAATTTTCATCCAATTTTTAATTGAGTAATTTGCTTTACTTATTAATTCTAAGATTTTTTTGAAACTCTGTGTCAGAAACCTTGTCAAAAATGAATTGACCACAGACATTTTTCCCCCACCTCTGAACTCTTTAATTCTGTCTTTGGTTCTCTATCCTTAAACTAATAACCACACTGTATCGATTACCCTAGCTTTATGATTTGCATCCAGATACATTGTTTTTCCAACTTGTCCTTCTTCCAGATTGTTCTGAATATTCTGGATCACTTTATACTTTCTAATGAATCTTACATTCATATTGCCAATTGTAATGGAGAAGACAGATTGCATTTTGTTAGGGTTTGTGTCTAGTTCTCCCCCCAAAGCCTCATGCAGGTCATGGGGCAAAATTTTAGAGTTTGTGATTAATTCACGATCCACTGGGATTATGGGTGTGAGTGCTGTTGGTATCATGGGTGTGAGTGCTGCACCCAGCCTGGGGCAGACAGCCTGAATGCAACGTCACGGAGACAGGCTTGCTCTCTGAGCCACTGTTGCTGTTATTACTCCTCTCTGCTCTCTTGCTCTTTGCTGCTGCCACAAACAGTTGTTCTCTGCCATGCACCACTCTGCCTCGGAGCCAGCTAAGTATGGACTGAAACCTCCACAAACTGTGAACTCAATAAACCTTTCTTTCCTTCATTTTGGGTGTCGGATAATTGTCCTATCAATGAGAGAAGAGTAACTGATACAGACTTTGATATAGACTGTCTTAAATCTATAGATCAATTTGGCAATTATTAACATTTAACAATATAAACTTCCAACATATAAATTGGAATATATTTCTATTTATTGAAATCATATTTAACACCTTGAACTTCTATACTTTTAAAACTACCTTACAATCTATGATTGAGGATTGACTTTTAGATGCTGTTTTATATGGAATTATCTTAATTTTATTTTTAAGGTATTCATTGCTATTGCATAGAAATATGTCTGATTTTTAAAATTTGATGATAAAATTTTAATATGTTTTCTCTAGCACATAATTGTGCATATTCATTGGGCATAGTGAAATATTTCAATACATGTACATATTTTGGGAAATATAAACTTAAGCATATGTACAGAGCTGGATAATGGGTATAACTACCACATCCATTTCTTTGTGTTAAGAACACTCAAAATCCTCCCTACTAGTTATTGGAAATATTAAATTAATTCTTGCCAACCATGGCTACCCCACTGTGCTTCGAAACACTACAAGCGATTCCTCTTCTAAAACTGCACCCCCCTCCCCTCTTCCATCCTGCTCTACACAACCTTGAGGCCCTGGCAACCACACTCTATTTTCTACTTCCCTGGGGTCAACTTTAGCTTCCACACATAGTGAGAACATCCTGGCTGTGACTGCTTCTTTTCGTCCCAGGTTTCTGCAAATGATAGAATTCCATTCTCTTTTATGGCCAGATAACATCCCACTGTGCATAGATAGCACATAGACTTGATTCATTTATCTGTCAACAAACACCCAAGTTCATCCTATAACATTGCTACTGAAAATAGGATTGCAATAAACATGAGAGTGCAGATATTTCTTTGATAATGACTAGTTTCACTGGTAGTGTGATAGCTGTAACATGTGACAGTCCTATTTTTTTACATTTTTCAGGAGTCTCCATGCCATGATGTTTTCCATAACAGTTGTACTAATCTATATGCCTGTCAGCATTGTACGAAGGTTTCTCTTTCTCTATATCGTGCCAGCACCTTTTGTGTTTAATAGTCATTATAATTAAATAATATACTATTTCATTGTGATTTTGACTTACACAATCTTGTCTCAAACAAATTAATTAACTTAATTATGTTGATTAATTAACTCTTAATTAATTCAAGTGTGATTAATTAGTTCAGCAGTGAACAGCTGTGTAATGCAGGCTGGCCTTGAATTCACTTCCATAACCTAGGCTGACTTTGAACTCATGGTGATCTTTCTACCCCAGCCTCCTGAGTGTTGAGATTATAAGCATTGACTATCCCATCAGAGAACACTCTTGAATGGAATGTGTAACTCATTGGTTGAACTTTAGATACATTTGCTTTAGTAACAAATTGCTAAAACTAATATATATAATTTAATCTTATATGTCAAGTGAACAGGTTGAGCCTGCAGTAATCACTGTCAATTCCTACACCTACCCTAAGGAAGCAAGTATTATCTCCACCTTTCAATTTCGATTTCATAAGCTTTAAAAACTGTGTATGTCTGTCTGTGCATTGTTACACTAATACATTCATATTAGTAGAGAATTCACAAAGACCTATATTAATGAGTAATTTATTTTTAATGCTCTAATATTTTACAACTTTCAAATTACCCTTGCTTCTTTTTGATAGTTTTATGTCAGTTGATTAGAATAACTACCTAACTGATTGAATTTTCTACTTTAAATCCAAATGCCTAAGAGCAGATCTTGAAAGACTCATCTAGTGAACTACATCTCAGGTGTTGTCCCAAACAGACAAGACTCTCTTATTCACATCTGTGTGGGAAATATGAGGCAGGTACATTTTGTCTTTTGAGTTAATAATATAGAATCATAAGAGAAACAGATGTGTAGGTAGCAGAGGACCCTCTTAAGGACTGTTAGAGGGCCCTTGCGCACCTGGGCATCCTTAGAATAGGGTACTCATGGCTCATACTGGAGCTGGGGTAGGAGTGAGACTCTTTCTGCTACAAGGAGCTTCTCAGTGACAATCTCTAGAGCTGATGTGTTCTAATCAAGATGATATTATCCTGTCAAAAGTATTTGGAGATTGACAATTCAGATATTTTATTTTATTTTTGAGGTTCAAAATTCAACGTCTTTATAGATACGAAATACATGAAAAAACTTTACACCTCAGCATGAACAAAGCGCAATTCATATATTTTAAAGGCTCTGGCATAATATAGAAGAACAACATTTGTCATTTATATAAACAGAATCACCAAAATTTTTGACAAAAATTACATTTTTCACAGAATAAAATATCTAAGAATATGGAAAAGTATGACCCTCTTGAAAGTTTTCATCTATCATATAACTTCTTAAACAAGATTTGCGACAAACTAATCTACACAAGCCTCAATTTCATTTGTAAAATGGATATAATACTTACATCTATAGTCTCTGATTTTCACACAGATTAAATTAGTAAGTATAAAAAACACTTTAATATTTTAAAGCACTTTTTTCATTTGCCAAAATTTGATTAAATTAATAGTTAATAAAACAAAAAAAATACTATAATTCCACTAAAATTCTGTTATTATTATTTCAGTATTTGCTCTCTACTGGAATTCTTTCAGTAACTATATCAAAGAGAGTGGACCTACTGTGATATTCATTATTTAATAATTTATTCCATAAACTGATTTCAAGTTGACACTGGCTTTGAAAGTCATAAAAATTATAAACTTAAATTTATTTTATGCTGTAGCTCCAGCACAATTAAGTGACTGGCAGAAGAGAACTTCAGAGCCAGCAGGACATGGTTTTGGCTTTAAGTTACTTGGCACCTCAATATAGAGTAGGGAAAAAAATAAACTTTCCTTTGGATCATTTTTCATGCATCAAAAATGTCTAGGAAAATAAATTCCTTTCATATAAGCAAAATAAATTTGAAAAGATTACATCTCTTGAATTCTTGAAAATTACTTTATTTATAGATTTCATTATCTCTCAGGAGAGCCCAGAGGAGAAGTCCTGGATACCTCTTTCACTGGAGGAATATGTAAAACTGTCAAATTCAGTTGAGCAAGCAATCCATACCGTGGCCTGGCCAATCTGGAAAACATGACCCTGAGGTCTGACAGTCTATAATAGTGGCAGCTTCCAAACCACTGGTGATGATAAGTTAAATCTCTAATGAAATAGTGATGAATGAAAGAGATAGAATGAAAGGTAATTAACAATTTTAATTGCCTGTTATTCATTCATATTTAATTCTTCCACACCTCATTCAAGTCCAGTTTATTATTAATAACGTTTAGGTGAAAAATTCAAGGTATCCAATTTGTCAAAAGTCAAGCAGCCTGCAAAATATAAAATGATTAGATATTCAAATTCAGCTTCCATGATTCAAGCTCATTTTTTCCTCCAGTGAACATAAAACTCTATGTCTAACTTGATGAGAGTATTATTAATTTATTTACAATTTTTTTCCAACCATACCTACTTCTCTTATATAACTGTAATACTGAGACATTAAAATGTGTTAAGTTACTAAGAAAAATCATGATAGCTCTAAATATAATGTGGTAGTTTACCTTCTTTCCTACTTTAGTAGGATTTATTTTTCTAGGAGAAGGGGATCTTTTTATTGATTTTCTTAAATGACAATATATGGCATTTGATCCACTCCCAAAATCTCCCAGGAACTTGCACATAAGTGATCCTTTCTTTTTCTTTTCTCTTTGTCTTTTTTGAGACAGGGTCTCACTATGAAGTTCAGGCTGGCCTTAAGCTCACTTTGTAGTTCAGGCTGGTCTTGAACTCACAACAATCCTCCTGTCTCAGCCTCCCCAGTGCTGGGATTACTGGCCTGCACCACCATGCCCAGCTTTTGTGAACCCTTCTTTTTGCAGCTAAATAAGCAATTTATTTCTTTTAATTGTAATATATTATGAACTACATGATTTGAATGGTAGTATCTACTTAGACAAATTTGATGTGCTAGAGAGAATTTCATAAGGAGTCTTATGATTTCTGAGAGCTATTTTATAGGTTTTGTATATTCAGTAGTAAGTCATTCTACCCTTTCCTAAAAAATCGCATTTCTATTCATGTTTCTACAAAGTAGTCTGCTGTCCTACAAATACAAAACTCAAAGTGTCAGTGCATGCATACTAAATCCCAGGAAGTTACAGCCTACCAGATTCAAGGAGCAGTTACCTAGAATATCTACAGCATATAAGATGAGTACACACACACACACGCACACACACACACACACACACACATCCACACATCCACTCTGGTCAGTATCTCTTTCTGGGAAGATCGGGAAATCTGAGTTAATCAGAATCTACCAGATACTCCTTGCTCTCCAGAAAAAGAAACTTTTTCTCATTTTGAAAGTTCCCTTGAATGTCTATATTCTGTTTATGTAGTGGCCCCTCAAAAGCCACACAGTCTCTCCTTTCTCTTCTCCATGTAGTTGCTTGACAGATCTTGTTAATTTACTTTAAAACCCAGAGATGGGAGGAAATTGTAAACATCAGAGCAGAAATTATTGCAATTGAGACAAAGAAAAAATACAAAGAGTTAATGAGTTGGAAGACTTGTTCTTAGAAAGGTTAAATAAAATTGATAAATGCCTAGCCAACATCATCAAATAAAGGAAGAACTCAAATTCACAAAATAAGATATGAAAGGGATGTAATTATTGCAGATTCTGTGGAAATTTATAAGTTCATCAATACATACTTGGAAATCTTTACTCAGACAGGATGGAAAACAGAAAAGACATGGACAGATTCCTAGACAGGTACAAATTACTGAAACTGAATCAAGAAAATATAAAAATGCTGAATAACCCAATATCAGTTAATGACATTCAAAATGTAATATAAAATGCACCAACAAAGGAAGGCCCATGTCCTGATGGATTTGCAGCTGAATTCTACAAGAAATTTAGAGAAGATTTAAATCCAATACTCCTCATATTCTTCAATGAAATTGAAAAGGAGGCAAAACTCCCTAATTTGTATCTTCAGGCAAGTATTACACTGATAACATGCCAAAGAAAAAAATCAAACAAAAAAGCTGTAAGCCAATCTTCTCCAAGAACATAGATGCAAACATCCTTAATAAAATACTCGCAGATGGAATGCAGTAAATGATCAGGAAGATTATATGCCACAAGCAGGTGGGATTCATCCCTGGGATGCAAGGATGGTTCAATATATGTTGTCATGTTCAACACATGTCAACAGAGCCCAAAACAGAACCATATGATCATCTCAATAGACACAAACAATTTTTTGACAAAGTACAACAATCATTCATGATAAAAACCATACTGAAAATTGGAACATACAGCCTATACCTCAATATGATAAAGGCCATCTATAACAAACCCACAACCAACATCATTCTAAATGGATAAAAAAATGAAACCTTTTTCTCTAAAATCAGGTACAAAGAAAAGATTGTCCACTATCACCGCTCCTTTTTTTCTTTTCAAAATTGACCAGTTTTGATTATTTAAAAACAATACAACACATCAAATTTCCCTTACAGCTATAGTTTAGTTACACCCACCTGCCCTAAGACCAAATAGTCCCCTGCCCAGAAGCAGGGGGTTACAGTGAGATGCTGAAAATCAGAGTTCAGCTGTCCTAGGTAACAAGTCTTCCATTTGAACATACTCCAGAGATTTTCTTTTCAGTTTCAAATGTTTTACAGGAAGTTTTTTCAGAATAATTTCATCCCAGACACTAGGTTTATTCAATGATACATAGCTCTGTAAAATTTGTACTTTCATCCAATAGTAATAAAAAATAATTCTTACTTTTGTCTTTTATGGGGGGAGAGCAGGGAGTGGAAAGTTATGAAACTGTCTGATTCTCGTAAAACTTGAGGAGAATGAGAGGAAAGAAAACCTTTGGGCTGTGCTGGGTGTTGGCTTCTTTTCTCTCTGAGGTGTGACTTCCAAAAGTTCAATCTTCAAATCACACTTATGCCACTACAGTGATTAGTAGTAATTTTTTTAAGATGATAAAAAGAAAAATACTCAGTAGTCATAAAAATGGTCAAAAATTTTTTATCACTGGTCTCTTTTCGCTCTTCACCAAAAGGTTACAAAATGAACATATAACTGGAATGGTAACTCTGCTGGATCTGCCAACTGAGGCATCTGCTTATCGCTATACAGGTTTAAGGGAAACAGACATCAGGTTTTCTTTTCTTTTTTTTTTTTTTTGGTGGAACCAGGGATTGAACTCAGGCCCTTGTGCTTGCCAAGGAAATGCTTATTCCACTGAGCCATCTCCCTGGCCCCAGGTTTTCTTAGTAATGTTGTAGAAGTAGCCGGCTGTGTTCATGGCAGCTTATTTGAGGTCCGATAATCCTCCGAATTCATGTAAGGAAGCATGGCTGTCATTTTCCAGCTGCTCACATCTGAACACATTCAGCTACTGTGGAAACTACAAAGGGAGGAAAACTGTACTTTTTTCCAGTATTCATACAGTAGGATTTTAGTGTGCTCTTCATTCCACAGAGCTCCAGAGTGGCGATGATGTGCAAGGGGCTGCGTTGTCTTCTGGCATGAGCTGTCATCTGCTGAGGATCCTGGAAAGGGTCCTGAACTGGTCCTGGAGCCCTCACCAAAGGAGGAAGTGGGCCCATTCGATGGAATGTATGTGGCCCAAAACCTAGGGGAATGGGCAGCGCAATCCCAGGGGCGGTGGCACTGCTGGGGGGCTCCATAGGGGCAGGTTGAAGTAGTTGACAGAGGCTTCTTCTGCTGCTGTGGGAGGAGGAGGAAGAGCTCCCAGCAGTCCTGGAACATGCTTAGCTTGATCCCAGAGTCTGTGGTTCCATCCTTCCTTCTTTCTGTCCTCCTAACAGCATGGGATCTGCCCCATTTCACATTAAGTCTGTGAGGATTGACAATCAACTTATTAAAGGACTTCTTGGCAGCGACTTTTGTAGCCTGCCATGTGACAAACTGGATGAAAGCTCACTCTTGCCTCTGTACAGAAGTGATTTCCAGATCTCTCCAACTGGTAGAAATGATATTTGAAGTCTGTCTCAGTAATGGTATCACCCAGACCACCTCAAAAAGTGTGGTGATAGTCTTATCCCCAGGTGGGGATAAGTGAGGCATTGTGGAAGCCCACTTTAGAAGCTTATCTATTACAGGGTCACTGATTCCATAATATAGGTCTTTAATATTCTGATCAGCAATGGGACCATCTGGGTTTGTAGGCTTCTCACTCCTCTCCTCTCTTATGCTCTCCTTTTACCCAGAAGGAGCAAATGTGGGACCAATTCATTTTGTAGTAGGGTGTGGTCTGGTCCATTTTAAGCAGCATGTCACTGGTGGACACGGCTTTCTTCAGCATGCTAACTGGCCATGTTCCATCGGAGTTAGCAATTTCTCTCTTCATATTCTGTGTGTAGTATTCTTTGTTGACATCTGAGATTGGCATGTCATCTTTAAAAGACAGTCCTACATCTCAAACCTGAGATTGGGCAGGCCATATTCTAGGTCTAAGAGGCAGGCCTGGCAGACATTATTCAATTTACTGCAGGTTTGGCACACTTCAGTCTTCTTGAGTAGCATGTGGACCCCCAGGACACCAGCGAAAACCTGTGAATGTCCTGGCACATATTTTGCATTCTTTCCTGTAAATTTCTTTGGTCATTCAGATATATGGGTTTTCTCCAAGAAAACCTATGGCATAGAATCACGAAGTCCACATCCTCCCAGTTTTGCCTGTTGTAGGTGTTAGAACCCAGAGAGGTAGCCATTTTGACAGTGTACAGGGACAGCAGTAGATTCTCCACTATCACCACTCCTATTCAATGGAAACATTAGCCAGAACATTAGACAAGAGAGATAAATAAAAGGAATAAAAATTGGAAAGGAAAAGTTAAACTATCATTACCTGCAGATGGAATATCTAAAACGCTTCACTGAGAGGCTCCTAGAATTAATAAACAAATTCAGTAGCATAGCAGGATACAAAGTCAATGCCCAAAAATCAATAACATTTCTCTACACAAAGAACAGAGAAATTAAAGAAACAACACCCTCCACACTCGC
>PVKA01031030.1:0-26700 GCA_004027165.1 Ctenomys sociabilis
TAAAGGACTTTTACTTCCTTCTTTGGACTGATTCATCTGTTATGCTATTATAAAAGGTGTGATTTCCTTAATTTCTTTCTCTGTAAGTTTGATATTCATGTACAAGAAGGCTATTGAAGTTTGAATGTTGACTTTGTATCCAGCTTTACCTCTGAACTTGATTATTAAATCTAGAAGTCTTTTGGTAAAGTTTTTGGGGTCTTCTGTGTAGAGTATCATGATATCCACAAATAATGATAAGTTACCTTTTGCTTTTCCTTTCTTCATTACTTTTATTTCTGGTTTATATTCTTAAAATCTCACTTTGGGGACTATCTAAAGAAAATATTATAATGAGCAAAAGTATACATAGAAATAATGCAAGGATAAAAGGGAAGTAGACACCTTTTAGAATTAAAATCAAGTTTTAAGGATAGTTAATTTTTTTTCACTTACAAAGCCAATTTTATTTCTTTGAAAACTGTAACTGCATATAAACTATAAAAACAATAAACAATTTAGGGTGTTCCAATTTCTCACATTTATCTAAGTTTTACTACAAAGTAGTTCATGAATCATTTCACATTAATTCTTTTTTTATGTCTTTTTGAGACAGAGTCTCACTACACAGTTCAGGATAGCCTTAAGCTCACTTTGTAGCTCAAGCTGGTCTCAAACTCACAGCAATCCTCCTGCCTCAGCCTCCCAAGTGCTGGGATTACAAGCATGCACCACTACGCCTGGCATTAATTCTTGTTTATACCCAATTTTAAAAAACTATGTGTGAAAATACCAGACAAAAACAAACCAACATATAGTACTAAATTTTTAACACAAAAAATAAAACTATGAAAATATGAGTATTCAAGTCAAATATAATGGTATTATAACATGGCACAGTGTCTGGCATTTTAAAAAATATTAACACTGTCAGATTTATTGCTATATCTTATTAACAATCAAAAATATAAAGTATATCACAACCACCATGCCAAATATGTCACAGTATAAGAATATTAATATAACACAGATACACATTTATAATATATCCACTGATATAGTAAAACTTTATTCAGAATAATTTGAATTGATGAAAGTCTAAAAATGTGAATATTTTTAAGATATGCAGTTAAGCACTCACAAGCTTTTTTTTCCTTCCAAGCACATAATCTCAAATGTGCAAATTTGCATTGGCCAAGCATTACCTAACACAGTAATTTTGGATACTTGTTTTAATGACAAAACAAGATTGTTTTTAAACTAGTGCACTTAAATGACTCTGAAATCTGAAAATTAAAATTTTTTCAAAATTAAAATTTTCTTTAGTCTTTATTTTTGTTATGTATTTAGTATAGGGTCTCACTACACAGATTGGACTTGTAGTGATCAAGTATGGTTAATTGCGATGACAGAGAAAAGAGAAAGTGTTGTTACCAGATTGCCTATAACTTTTTGTCTTGAATAAACAAAAATTTGAGGTCTTTAGTACAAATGGGAACAACATGGGGTATTTTGGGAAGGAGAATCAAGAGTTTTATTTATCTATGCTATATTTGAGAAGCCTATTTAACTTCAAAGTGGAGCTGTCAAAATAGAGGCATAGTTAGGCATGGTGGTGCATACCTATAATCCCAGCACTTGGCAGGCTGAGGTAGGAAGATTGCTGCAAGTCTGAGACCAGCTTGGGTGACATAGTGAGTTCAAGGCCAGCCTGGTCTACAGAGAAAAACCCTGTCTCAAAGAGACAAGAAGACAGAAAGAGAGAGAGGAGACAGAAAGAGACATGCAACTCTGGGTTCAGCAGATAACTTGGTCCAAAGATGTAATTTAGGAGTGTTCAGCGGAGAGATGGCATTTAAAGCTATGGCTCTGGATAAGATCACCTAGAGAGACTATACAAACAGAGAAAAGAAAAAGGGCTCAGGCCCAAGACCTAAAGCACTCCAATATTTCAAAGATGAGCAGACAAAGAGCTTAGAAAGGAGGCTGACCTAGACTGGCTGTTAGGTAGGAGGAAGCCCAGAAAAATGTGATGTCAGAGTACCCAAGAAAAAAAAAAGAATTCCAGGAAGACAGGGTATAGTCATCCATGCCATATTCTATAGAAAACCGGTGATATACCCAGAGAAATGTTGGTTGCACCCATGAAAAGGTGAGCACTTAGATTAGGGAAGATTTCTTTGAAATGCAAAACACAATAATTGAATTTTAAATCGTCATAGAATCTGTGTCTACAATTGGAAGAGTAGCACAAAGCTTTCTCCAGGATCTCAAAGGAGAAAAATGGAAAAAATGAAAGTGACCTGCATGATGAATCCAGATATTAGAACCAGAGAGGAAAAACAGAGCAGATGGAGAAGTAATCATCAAAGGAAAAAAGAACAAAATGTCCCTGACCTGAGCAAACACTAGTTTTCAGATAAAAGAGGCTTACAGAATACAAGGCAAAATTAAATAAATGAGATGCATTCTTCGATATAATCTGATGAAATATTTCAACTAGTTTGTCTGTTTAGATTTACTAAGCTCCAGGCATGTATGGCCAGTGGATTAAAAGAAATCTCTACTGTCTAATCAGAGCAGGAGAAACATTTTATATTCAAATTAAAAAAAAATCAATTTGTTAGCCGGGCGTGGTGGTGCAGGCCTGTAATCCCAGCACTCGGGAGGCTGAGGCAGGAGGATTGTTGTGAGTTCGAGACCAGCCTGAGCTACAAAAGTGAGCTTAAGGTCAGCCTGAACTGCATAGTGAGACCCTGTCTCAAAAAGAAAAAAAAAAAAAAAAAAAAAAAAATCAATTTGTAACCTTCACCAAAGTAGTAAAATCAAGAAGAAAATAACATAACATCAAAGAGTTTGAAAACAAAAGATTATAACTCAAATATATATATACAACTATATTGTTATTTGTCTATAAATGCAGGCTAAGCATAGTGTGCACACCTGTAATCCCAGCACTTCAGAGGCTGAGGCAGGAGCATCTCTGTGAGCTCGAGGCCAACCTGGGCTACAAAGTGAGTTCAAGGACAGAATGAACTATAGAGTGAAACCCTATCTCAAAAGAAAAAAAAAAAAGTACAAATACAGTGTTCCAATATCTTTGTAGCTAAGCTATATTATGAAAAAGAAAAAAGTCTCTTTTTTTATATTTTTAGGGAAGGGTCTACAGGATGTTCAGGGTCTCACTACTAGATTGGATTTACAGTGATTCTCCTGTTTACAGCCTCCCAAGAGTTGAGATATAGGCATGCACCACCACACCCAGTCTCAATTGCCATCTCAGTATGCCCCCTGGGGTGGGGGGGGAGGTGAAGGCAACATAGCAGGCCCAGGGATCAAACCACGGGCCCCTGTACCTGCTTGCAAGTGCTTTAGAAAAGAAAGTCTTAGGTTTAAATGCTTTATGTTTTGAAGGTAACCACTATCCCATCTTTATTTCTCCTGCTTCCTTAAATAGTTTTGCAGAGCACAGGACTTAGCATTTAGGAAAAGTCACCCAGAGGCCCTGAAGAGTCACTGCCACTAGAGGAGCCCCTTAGTACTGGGTCCAGCTGGGGAAAGAAGTAGCTTCCTCTTGGAAATCCCTCAGCCAAGCCCAAGAGCAGACCCAGAAAAGTCCAGCTGATGTTGGTTGTGGAGTCCAGCAGCCCCCTCTCACTGCCAAGCAGTCCTCAGGCTGTAGCCAGCAATTCTGGCCCCATTGGCAATAGCTGCTGGCGACATTATCATGGCTAGTACAAGATAAAGGATATGTAATTTCAGCCACATGCACTTGACCACATGAAACTTTAGGCACAGATCTTTGAAAAGTAGAAAAAGAGCATAACATTTATCATTTCATTGTCTACTTTATTTTAAAGGACCTAACTAAAACTGTGAAAGAAAAGAAGACACAAAAAATTAAGAACAGAACTCTGGTCTACCAATTGAACAATGGAAGACAGAGCACACATCAGAAAAGACCTAATGAGCCGGGCGTGGTGGTGCACGCCTGTAATCCCAGCACTCAGGAGGCTGAGGCAGGAGGATTGGTATGAGTTCGAGGCCAGCCTGAGCTACAAAGTGAGCTTAAGGCCAGCTTGAACTGCATAGTGAGACCCTGTCTCAAAAAGACAAAAAAAAAAAAAAAAAAAAGAAAGGACCTAATGACATGGAAAATATTATATTAGATTTGAAGCTGTAGGTAACATGGGCAACATATTAGTACATATATACCAAGATCACAAGTAGTTGGGAAGTATTCTGTTAGCAGAGACAGGTCCTTGACCTATTTGATTGGTTTCTCATCTACTGTTTATTAGCATTTCAAGGAGTTAGAAAAAGAGTTTGGCCAGGTAAAGAAAAATATCTGTCCAAATTCCTATTCATAGGATCAAAAGGATGCTGTAGGATCCTAGTTAGTGGAAACCCTCAAGACTTCACAGAGACAGCAGGTTTCCCCTACATGACCTGCCCCTTAACACTGTAAATCCTCTGTCATCTCACAGTCATTTAAAAGGACTGAGTAAAATTAGAAATAAAAGGAACATGGTGTTAGGATGTGATCTAGCTCTACCACCAGCTCTAAGTATGACCTTGGGAAAGGTCCCTCTTTTTATGGGCGTGTTTCCCCATCTGTACAACAGAGAAGACTATTGTAGACTAAATCATTTCTATAACACTCTAGCCTACGTCCTGAGGTCTTCCAGATAAAACATCTGACAAAAGCACACCTCCAACCCCTGGGTAGGTTGTGCAATGCTCTTCTCATAGCACAAGCCTTGTGTATTAGATAGCATCACCTTTCCCAGAGAGGGCTGAGTCCCTGGAGGCCAGTACCCATGTCACCTCCTCTTCTGTTGCACTCTGGACTCTCCAGGATATTCCTTGGCCCAGCATCAGGGCTGATGGTAAAACCATACTCACAGGGTCAGGAGCTCTCCTGGCATGTTGAAACTCAAGTTCATCTGGCAGTAAATGTGGTACTGTGGGTGCCAAGGATGGCAGTGTGCCCGCGGCCCCACTATGCGCTGGGAGGGCCTGCAGGTTGGAGCTTGCTTCCTTTCCACCCAAGGCTCTAGCTAGGCCAGGCAGGGATCCTGAGCCTCCCGGCTTTCTAATGTCCTGGGAGAGCATCTGGGAAGCTCCCTCCAGTACCTTCACAAGTCCTTCTCAGGCCTGAGTAGTAAGGGGGTGAAGGTGACCAGTATTTCCTTGTCTCTGCCAGGACATCCCTTAACAGCCAAAGGGCAAATCTCCTGGGTTTTCACAGGAATAAAATGAGGGAGGAAATCTAGATCCACAGAAAAGGCAGGAGGATCTTCACTCAGGCTTTAGGGTTAGTCAGGTAAACCTCATCCAAATGCTTAGGCCTAATTTCCTAACCAAATCTCCCTTCATGTCTAGTGTGGTATCTGGTATATAGTAGGTGCTTAATATATTAGTTGAAAGTATTCCTCTTTCCTAAGCCTACCCTTTCTTAAATGCCCTAGTTTACACACACACACACACACACACACACACACACACACACACATTTTCCATCAATGATCCTATGCCATGTGCTGTTAAACACCTATCATTCATTATGATTCTGAGCCCAGGCCAGGTCCAGCCATGCTTAGGGCTCTCAGCCAGGGCTGAGCCATAAAGATGAAGCCTTCTGGGACTCCTAGGGCCCCAGACCCAACCGCTGAGGCAGCACCAGCCCCAGAGATCGCTGGGACTCCTTTCCGACAGGTAAACATCGTTGAGCTGTCTTTACTCCCAGAGCACCATTTTTCTTTCTTTTTTTTTTTTTTTTTTTTTTTTTGTCTTTTTTTGAGACAGGGTCTCACTGTGCAGTTCAGGCTGGCCTTAAGCTCACTTTGTAGCTCAGGCTGGTCTCGAACTCACAACAATCCTCCTGCCTCAGCCTCCCTAGTGCTGGGATTACAGGCATGCGCCACCACGCCCGGCTCTACCATTTTTCATCTGAAGATTATTTTGACATTTTCCTCTAAACAGATACATTGATGTTCTTCAAAGGAGAAAAACAGTTCGATGATATTTACTAGAGTCATTATTTTATTGCCTTTTTTCTGGTTTACCAACTTTGCTTTCTGGTTAATTTTTACTGATTCGGACAGTAAATCAGTAAAAGTCCTTCTGTAAATATATAGTCCTGCAACTCCAAAACTTGAGAGGAAAGGACATTATCCCTTTCAATAGATTTCAATTGTTTTGCCCATTAGCATTCTCTCTCTCTCTCTCTCTCTCTCTCTCTCTCTCTCTCTCTCTCTCTCTCTCCATATTAACATAATTTCATAAAGCATCCCTAAGAAGTATTTCCCTTGTAATTATTTTTCACTCAATGATATGTGGAAGATATGAGCCAGCACAAAGAAAAGTTATATTTAAGAAACTGAGAGCTTAGTTAACTTAGCTGCTAACTGTAAGAAGAAGGAGGAGGAGAAGGAATCAGTGATGAAGGCAGTTTGCCTCATTTAGAGAAAAAAGACTACAAGAAAGAAACCAAGTGTTATGAGCGGTTGCCATCAGGTGATGGCATAACAAATAAATGTTTCCTTCATTTTAATGCTTTTCTGAACTTTCTGTTCTTAACAATGTAAGCATGAGTTATTTTTATAGTGAGAAGGAAAGTGAACGTTCATAGCATGGTGGTTGCTGAGCTGAAGACTCACTTCTAACAAGTTATCAGCCATCTCTGACTTCCCGTGTTGGCCTGGCAGGAGCACCAGAGCGGATGAGGGAGGAGGCTGTGTCATCAAAGCCTTGTCCTGGTGGGTGGACGGGAGCTTGGAAGTTGCACAACTTGCTCACAGTCACAAAGTCACTGGCACAATTATGATTGCTCTCTTCCATTGCTCTAGGGTATCAGGTTATCTAGTCACAGAAGGATGCTCTACTTTCCCATTGCTCAAGACTAATAAATAATTAGGAACTGCTTTGCGCCATTCCAGAAACACACCTCCTAATAAAAAAGTAAGTTCAAACTAAGCTCACATCCAATTATAATTGTGACTATAGAATGTACAGACAGACAGACACAGACACAGGCTCAGATCGGACAGCACAGAGAGACAGGGAGACAGAGACAAGAGAGAGACACAAAGACATAGAAAGACAGAGACAGAGAGAGATAAGGACACAAAGACATAAAGAGACAAACAGAGAAACAGAGAAGAGAAAGGGAGAGAGAATAGCAAGCACTGGCGAGGATTTGGAGAAATTCAAATCTCTGCACCCCATTGGAGAGAATGTAAAGGGGTGAAGCCACTGTGGAAAACAATATGATGATTCCTCAAAAAATCAAAAAACATCCTAGCACATGATCCAACATACTGTAGCAGAGAATGCCCACCCCACCAGTATCCATGGATGTCTTAGTTGCCTCGGTGATAGTTCCTGTTCCAGTTCTGGCTGCTTCTGTCTCTTAGAAATGGCTGGCCACTGTGGCATACACCTTGTCACTATGATGCACGTTGTATAAACCAGTTCCCAACTGACAAGCCATTCTACCTCTGTCCTTCCCATTTGCTTACCTCATATAAAGCCCTACACTATCAGAGACCAGGGCCTAATATTTTGGAAATGATCTCGATCAGGACCTATCAATGTAAATAAATCTGCCTCCAAATTTAGGGTGTCATTTCAGTACTCCTGCTTCCTCTTGCAGCATCTCTTCTGGCTGTATCTCCAGAAGAATTGAAAGCAGGATTCCAAAAGATATCTGTATACCCATGCTCAGAGCAGCACTATTTACAATAGTCTTAAGATAGAAATAATCCAAACGTCCATCCACAGACAGACACAGAATGAGGTACATACACATTACTCAATCTTAAGAAAGACAAAATTCTGGTACATGCTGCATGGGTGAATCTTGAGGACATTATGCTAAGAGAAATAAACCAATCACAAAAAGGCAATTGCTGCATAAATCCATTTAATATGAGATATCTAAAGTAGTGAGATTCACAGAAACAAAAAGCAGAGCACTGGTTATCAAAGGCTAAGGAAAGGGGAAAATTAGGGTTTCCATTCAACAGGTTGAAACACTTCTGGAGGTCTTTAATAGCAACGATGTGGAATATACTTACTAGTGCTGAACTGCATACATAGGAAGGACTAAAATGGTCTATTTGTGTTATATTGTTCTATAACCATTTATAAAGGGGGATGGGTATAGAATACTTGCCTAGTATCCATAATGGCCCTGAGTTCAATCCTCAATTACATAGGTTAAAGGCATGGGCAGTTATTGCTTGCTTTGCCATAGACTTGAAGAAGTATTACACTTCTATAATGACCTTGGCTGTTCTCTGATTGGCAGACTCTTCATGGTCATCTTTGCATGCGTCCCAGCTATTCTTTCATGTCACACTTACAGCAAAAGCAGGTGTTGGCCCACCAGATGTGGAAGGTCAAGATCCCAAGGACAGAGAAGCCTCAAAGGCAAGCTGGCTTCCTGCTTGTGGCAAGTGCCTTCTAACTTGTAGCTGAGAGAAAAGCCTCTTGAAGAGGAAGGCAGGGGTCCACTATGGGAAGAGGGAAGGAACAGGAAGCTAGGAAGAGTATCCCTCAAACCCCTGCAGATACGTAGATGAGTAGAACCCAAGGACTGGTGTCCAAGGCAGAAACGAGAAGAGATCAGTCCTTTCCTGCTGCTGAGCTGCCGTTTCTCAAGTTCATTTTGCTATGATGCTCCCAGATCCACCCTGAGTTTGTTTTCTGGATATCCCCCTGACTCTTCCAGCCTCCAGTCTCGTAACACTGAACTTGGCTCTCCCTACTCCTCCTGATTTCAACACCTTTAGCTCCTCTATTCATGCATTTCTTCATTTATTCTCTCTCTTAACTTTCTGCTCATTTATTCATATATCACAGGGGTTAAAAACACAGACTCTGGGATGGGGAGATAGCCTAGCAAATTAAGCACCTTCTTAGGCAAGTACTGAGACCTGGTTCGATGCCTGGCATCATGTGCCACACTGGCCCTACCCCCCGGACATGCTGAGCCAGCCACTGAGACCAGGTGTGGTGGTGCACACCTGTAACCCCAGTGCTGGGGAGGCTGAAACAGGAAGATCATTACAAGTCTGACCTGTGTCATGAGACCCTGTACCAAACAAAACAAAACAAAAAGAAATCACAGACTCTGGAAATCACTGTCTGGGTTTAAATTCCAAATTTGAGAAATGGGCATCTGAGATGAATACACACTTCTCAGAGGATGAAATTAAAGAAGCAAATAAATATATGAAAAAATGCTCCACATCACTAGTCATCCATGAAATGCAAATTAAAACAGCACTGAGATACCATCTCACCCCAGAAAGAATGGCTATCATAAAGAAATCAACCAACAACAAATGTTGGAGAGGTTGTGGGGAAAAGGGAACCCTTTTCCACTGCTGATGGGAATGTAGACTGGTGCAACCATTATGGAAATCAGTGTGGAGACTCCTTAAGAAACTAGGAATGGAAATCCCATTCAAGCCAGCTATCACCCTACTGGGAATTTTCCCCGAGGAACTGCAAACATCTTATCATAGGGATATGTGTACCTATGTTTATAGCAGCACAGTTTGTGATAGCCAAATCTTGGAAACAACCAAGATGCCTGTCACATGAGGAATGGTTGAAAAAGATGTGGTATTTTTATACAATGGAGTATTACTCAACTGTAAAGAGTGATAAACTTGAAGCATTCATATTTAAGTGGAGGCCATTTGAAGACATACTTACAAGCAACATAAACCAGACCCACATGTGCAAATATTGTATAGTCTCCCTAGTATAACTCAAAAGAATTGCAAATAGAAATGTATAACACAATTAAAAGGAAAGTGAGAACTGAGGATTGGACAATGTGAAGAGGGCAAGGAGAAACGCTGAGAAACATGACAGAGGCAAGACCATTCACTTACACACACTAGATGGGTAAGACAATGAACCTGAGAAACATCGGGAGATTTTTGAAACTAGCAGTTAAGTGGTAGGATACTCACCCCGACTAACTATATATGCTGATACCTGTGAACCAAGCAACTACACTGAATTTAACAAAGTGTTGTGTGATAGAAGGGTCACACTCCAAATGCCTTCCATTCTGGTCTTCTAAATATGTACTTCTTGTCATGACATACCAGCTATTACTACACTGCCCTTTTTTAAAGGGTAGCAAATGAAAAATAAGACAAAAAAATGTCACAAGACAGTCATGCTACAATGTTATTATGTTGTATATGGATTTCTAAATATCTATGTAAATATATGTAAGTGTTCGTTCTTATTTTTTAATTTTTTTTCTTCTTCATATTCTGTATGGACTTAGAGTTTAGTATCTCAATACTTGATGGAAAATACATGTTCTATGTTATGCCTATGATGTCTGATATTTAGACTAATAGTGTGGGTAAACTGAACTGCATATGCTGCAGGGTAATAATAAACTTCTCTTCTGGAGGGTTAACAACCTAAGTTTGCAGATTAAAAATTGGAGAAAAAGAAAAGCTGCAAGGTCAGCCAACATTTTAGCCCTAGCCTTTCAAGGTCAGTGAAGACTCAGGACATAGGAGAACCTGTACTGTAACATCATGTAACTCAGTAGTGCCCCAAATTTTCTGATCAAGGAGATTATGGAGCCACAGAGGAATATGATTGATGAACTATAGTGTGCCTAAGGAGTCACATGGAGAGAAAACTTTCTCTTAGGCTTCCACAGAGAGCAAATTGGTCAAGCAATGGCTGTGACTCATTCACAAGGCTGACACTGACAAGGAATCTACAAAGAGCAGTACAGGGTTACAGGATAGACACTGAGGGTACCTGACTGACCTTATCTGATACAAAAGTTACATTTTTTGTTATATAGGTCTTGCTTTAACTCAGTCTTCACCATCCAGCAGAAAAGTATAAAAATGGAGGTATAAGAGCCGGGCATGTGGCACATGCCTGTAATCCCAGCACTCGGGAGGCTAAGACAGGAGGATTGTTGTGAGTTCGAGACCAGCCTGAGCTACAAAGTGAGCTTAAGGCCAGCCTGAACTGCATAGTGAGACCTGTCTCAAAAAGACACACACACACACACAAAAAATGGAGGTATATAAAGTTTTATTAATATAACAAACTGTGAATGGCTCAAGTCAACAAATTCTGTGGAAAACCCGCTTCTATTGTGGACTGCTGATCTGTGTTGGATTGTTTTATTTAAATATATACATCTATATATCTATATATATATATATATATATATATATATATATATATATATTTAGCCATCCATGTTTTGAAAATCTGTAACATATGTATCATTGTATGTTACCCTGTATATGTCATTTGTTCTCTTTGTTTTTGCTTCTATTTTTCACTCTTCAAGTTAAAATACAAATTAATTAATTAATCTAAAAAAATTAGAAACCAAAAAAAAAAAAAAATCCCAAATTTGCTCTCAAACTTGGGCAAGTTATTTAACTTCTCCCAGGCTCCATCTCTCTGCCTCTCTATGGAAAATAAAAATGGTGCTTACTTCAGAGAATTACTAGAACACTGAAAGACATACATCCCTATAAAATACTTAGAAGTGTGCCCAGCATATGGCCTTCAAAATATGAGACTACTAATCATATATTTATTCACTCATTTAGTAAACATTTTCAAAATACCTCTAACCTCTCAGAAGTGTTGGGGCAACAGAGAAAAAGAGCTCAGTCCTTGGCCAAGTTGCTCCCAGTCTAATGGAGGAGACAGACTTATGAACAACCCAACATAAACCAAAACAGAAAATAAGCAAACACTTCAGAGCAAGCAGGCACAGAGGAAGTAGGAAGTGATCTATAAAGGGACAATTGTCAGGAAAAACAGTCTTTAAATGAGACAGTGAAAGACCCAAGAAGGGTTAGAGAGCCTCATTTCCTTGTGGGGCTACAGAGAGACCTGGGGAGAAGAAGAGAGAAGCACTGGGCCCTGGGTTAGGCTTGCAGGAGGAACACTGAGGTGCCAGGTAAATTTGAATTTCCAATAAACACCAAATGAGACTGATGCATCTCAAATATACTTAAAAATTACTCATTGCACATCTGAAACTTAAATACAAAACTTAACACACATTTTTATTTGCTATATCTGGAAGTCTACCCCAGGGTGAGAATAAACCTGTGACCTGGGTCCGAGCTCTCCCCTACTTTCTGGTTTGCCACCCCCCATGAGTTACTTAGCATTCCTGACTCTGAGCCTTTTAGGGACCCTGATGAACTGCCAGCAAATGGTCAGATGGCACTGTACTCCAACAAAAGGGCTGGAAAAAAAATCCTACATTTGTTCACATTGCTGAAGGATACAGCAACTTCCATTTTTATGTTGGCTTTTCATTTTTCTGAGGGTGCGTCTTTTTTTCTTCCTGTGAGACTCATTAACAGCATGATAGGAAAGAATTTGTTCCCCTTTGTAGCTGGAATAAAGGGTCAGGTGGGAAAACACCAGCAAAATGAAGTATCTGAAGATGGGCGGTGCTGGCTGCGGGCTGTGATGTGCACTGAGGAGAACTGGGTCTTCAGGGCAGAACCTGAACAGTTGCTGGCTGGAGATGCTTAGTGTCTTTGCTTTTCCTTTTTTGGGGGGAGTTGGGGGAGCGGGGGCAGTGCTGGTGATGGAACCCAAGGCCTCTGCCACGAGCCACACCCTTAGCCCTGCATACCAGATGCTCAGGTATCTCTAGCTCACCCCAGGCTGCTCCATTCAAACCTCAGGGCAGCCACAGTGAGCAAAGAAGCTCCTGAAGCCTTTACCCCCAGCAGAGAAGCAGCCAGAAGCTGAGGAAATAAAAGGCAGGCCACAGACGCTCCCCTCGTCCATAAAACATGCCACGTAGATTCATTTCATGCGCCAGTGTCTGCCCACCGTTCCAGGAAGGTGCACCTATTCATCTCTTTCAAAAATTGTTTATGGAGGAGAATTATCGGGGAGAGAAAACAAATTCTCAAGTGAGATACTGTCCTTTGTAGGACAGCTGTTTCTGTGAAAACCTTGACAATGGGGTTGGTGTCTGGCCTGAATGTGGTCTGCCTGAGAGGGGAACAGGTCCTGCCCCCATGGCTACCTGTGTGTTGGCAGGGTTAAAAGATGGGTATAAAATGAAGTTTTTGCTACAGACACAGGGCTGAGGATCTGCTCAGGTCTTGAAAGCACTAAGACCATTCTTGTGGACACCAGGATACAAAACGAAAAATTCAAGCTTCTGGCTAGGAGATTCTGGAACAGCAGCCATGGCTCTACCCTGGGTGCCCGCTATAGGCTTCACGCTTGTGCCCAACCTGGGGGGCTTTGTGGGCTCTTACTTCATCTTCGGTGAGGGCCTCCTCTGGTATGCCACCCTGCAGAAGCCCACGTGGCACCCGCTGCACTGGGCTCTGGCTCCCATCTGGACACCCTCTACTCGTCCATGGGGTATAGATCCTACATAGTCTGAAAGGATCTGGGTGGCTCCATGGAGGAGGTTGTGGCTCCCTTGGGTCCACAGGGCAGTTGGCCCCAAACTGGGTGTGGCCCCCATCTTCCTTGGCACCCAGCAGATGGGTTGGGCCTTGGTAGACTTGATGTTCATCAGCAGAGAAGCAACTGTCACAGCCATGACCTGGCACCACATGAGCCCTTTGGCTGCCCGCCTGTACCCGTACCTGGCCTGGCTGGCCCTTGTGACTATGCTCAACTATTGTGTTTGGCAGAATAATCACGGCCACTTTGGTGGCTGGCAGAGCCTGGAGAGAGGGTGCCCAGCCTGCTGAGGACTGTGGCCAGGGCCAGGAGGGTGCCATGGTGGTGGCAGCCCCCAGGCCTGTGGGGACTCGCCCTGGCTCAGCTTTGGTACAGGGGGTGGCCCAGGCTGATCCCCGGCGTGGGAATGGTGGCCTGTGCTTCTGGGCCCTGCATGGAGCTGGCTCTCGGTACTTTCTACAGCTGAATAAAATGCCAAGTGGCCAAAAAAAATCAAATGTCACTAAATGTTCATGAGACCTAGTAGTATGTCAGCTCTATATATTGTCAAAATTATTAACAAAGCTGTGTTCTTTGGCACACTTCTGTCACTTCAGCTTCTCAGGAGACTGAGGGGTTGGAGAGGTGGCTCAGTGGAATAAGTGCTTCCCTGGCAAGTACAAGGGCCTGAGTTCAATCCCCAGTTCTGCAAAAAATAAAAAAAATAAAGAGGAGTCTGAGGCAGGAGGGTCTCAGTTCAAGGCAACTCTGTGTAACTTAATGAGACCCTGACTCAAAACAAAAAGTGCTAAGGATGCGACTCAGTGACAGAGAATCCCCAGTTTCAATCCCCAGTACGCCATCTCCAAAAATTAATAATTATAGTATTTTTGTTGTACTTGAAAACAATTGGTGGATTCTTCTATTTCAGGAAGTTTCTAACAATGCACAACAATTTCTAAGAAGTCACAAATAGTGGAAATCAAATCAGCAAAACAATCTTGAAAGTGAAATTATATAAATGGCCCCACAGATATGATAGAACAAGATTAAATGCATTTGCACTGAGATATGGGGCATTTTGTTGTACGCTGTGTCATACAGATAGCATCTAAAAGTTAGACTGTTTAGCTTCCATGAAGACTTCTCAACAACCCTAATCCCACAGCTGAGGCACAATGAAAGACTTTAGAAAGCCGGTGTATAGGGCAGGAGTCATGAAGAGATGTTTTTGAAGGCCACTGAACTGACTTATTTAGGTCATCCCAGAGACCATGAAAGCTGGAAGGAACCCTGATTATAATGGAGCCCTGTGCAAATGTCCCCTTTGAACAGGTTGAAAGATTTATGTCTCAGAGAGGGGAACATCATTGCCTCAGTTCCATAGCAAAAGTATTTATCAAGGGTCATCGACACAGGGTGGAGAACCGATAAGCTTAGAGAGAGGACTCCAAGACACTTGCTTCCAAGACTTAGCCCTTGCCACCACAAATGCTGGCCTTCTGCTTCCCTTGCCAAGGCACTGGGGCAATCCCTTATCTTTGGCTGACTATCTGAGTCTCTTGAAGTTCACTCTTTGCTTTGACATTAGAGGATCCCACTCATATGCCTATTCACCTTCACCATCCACCTTTTCATTCTTTGGTTTTCCCAACCTTGATGCAGGCACTCCATCCGGCTTCTGACCGGAGGCCTACCTTGTCCTGTGCAACTCACCTAGACCAAGATCTCCTTTCCAGCCAGCACCCAGCTGGCTGACTGGCAGATCTAGACACCATGTCAACGGTTTGGCACACGAGCCATTCTCTCTGCCGCCCCCTTGTGGATACTGGGAGAGGTCCATTATCTGGGACTCAGGGTCTACCCAGATGTGCCAAGTGTGCATTTGGGGTGAATTTAATTATTGTTCTGGAAAAGCTTCCTTTTCCTGAATGATGGCACCTGGAAACCACCCCTCTATCACTTGTATTCCTCCAGGTAATTGCTCATGGCAACTTCAGCCTCCTCATTGAACAACTGGTGGGCCGGGGAGATGGTTCAGTGGAATAAGCATTTCTCTGGCTAGCGCAAGGACCTGAGTTCAATCCCCAGTTCCACAAAAAAAAAAAAAAAAAAAAAAAAAAAAACCAACTATTGGCAAGCACAAGGTCCTGAGTTCAATCCTTGGTACCACCAAAAAACAAAAAATAAAAACAAACAACAACAACAACAAATCTTGAACAACTGGTCCATCACCCCCCAAGTATTAATTGAACAGGAGTAATAAAACTGGTAAAGGGGATCTGAAGAGTATGTAAGATGCACTTTCTAAAGAGGAACTCACAGCCATAAGGGAATAAAAATATTCCAATATTCCTCCAACTTTTTAAAAATAAGTTGAGACTCTACTGTTCTTTAATTTTTTTTTTAAATTCAGAAATGTGGTAAAGTCATTGAGGTGCCCCCCCTGCATAGAGTAATAGATATGAGCCAATCTCTAGCAGACGGGATATTTTGAAAATAGAAGGAAAAAAAGAGAAGCACTTTGTAGAAGGAAACAAAAACTATGGTAAGTGATAATTAAGATAAAATAAGGGCTTAAGTAATATTTCCAAGGTGGAATATACAATGGAGATGGATTCCTTTCATATCTTCTCCGCTAGATACTCAAACTCCTCATTAGTCCTCTTTGCCATAGAAGGTACCACAGTTTTTCTTCAATGTTTATGTGATTCTTCTCCTATGCATTAGGGCCCTTTGGTTGCAAGTGACAGAAATCCAAATTAGCTTAGATGAAAAAGACATTCATGTTTGAAATACTTGTGGAGATGAATAACACAACATAACAGGCATAAGTTAGATGACTGCGTCCAGAGGAGACACAAAATTGTCAGTTCTCCTGTTATCTCTTCATCTTTTTCTTCTCTTCCTCCTTCTCCTCCTCCTCATCTTCTTCTTCCTCCTCTTCCTTCTCCTCCTCCTCCTCCTCCTCCTCCTTCTTCTTCTTCTTCTCCCCAGCTCTTTTCATCTCTCTCTCTGTATCTTCCACCTCCAGCTCTGTTTTTCACTGCTTTTCACTCTTTGAAAGCTTAGCTCTTCCCAAGCACAGTTGGGCTTCCTTTACCCATCAGGGAAGTTAGCCTCCAAGGCAACCAGTTTCATGTCCTTCCAGCTGCAACCTCAGAAGCAAGAAAAGCCTTCCCTTCCACTTGCAACAGAAGAGTTCCAAGGGAAGCTTTCACTGGCTTCACCCATTTTCTACCCTGCCTCATCTCAGGGTCTATGAAGCCTGGAAACTTTGTGTCCCAGAATCCCTTTTTACAGAGGCTTGAATTTGAAAATGTCATTGAAAAGCAGTTGGCAAAATTAGGAAGCTAAAAAAAGGGCAGAAACCAGTACTTTGTTTTTCTGACACCATCAAACTTTGGGCTTAGATGAACGTGGCATTTTGCAGTGGCCACTAGGTACTTTCCTAAAAATTTCAGGCCTCAAGACGAGAGGCAACTCAGTCATCCTAAGTGGTTTTCCGAGTTCCTTCAAGTTTCATCAATAAAAGCTAGCAGCAAAACCAGTGGCCTCTTTCACCTTTGTTTGGCTGGCCCTCCCTTTAACCTTTATCTAGATCTTCAGGTACTTGTCTTCATTCAGTTCCTTCCCATGTGGAGAACTAAAGGTGGTTTCTGCTCGTGACCATCTCTGATGTAGGCATACACACATCCCTGTGGTGGGGGAGGAGGCAGGGTCTGCCGCTCTGATGACTAGCAGCCAAATCACAGCAAGCGTCCTGCCCCTGTGAAGTATGTGCGGTATGTTCAGGTAGGTGTGCGAGCATGGAAAGTCAGGCTGTGCTGGAGAAGACAGCTAGAGGAGTACAGAGGCAAGGGCACATTTCAGAGCAACCGGTGTAAATGGAAGGGATCGGGATGTCAGCAACAGAAGCCAGTGGCAATCCAGGTGCCCTGCAATGGGGAAAATGGGCAGCTCAGAAAAGGTGCACTGTGTTAAAAGAACAGGATGCTTTGGGGTTATTGTATTTGACTCAATAACAGCTGCCATTTAGGGGAGCTATGCTTAATTATACATTAGCATAACGTACATTTGCATGAGCTTCTTACTTACTCTAGTTGTAATCCTAGAAGGCGACATCATCTACATTTACAAAGGAGAAGACCAGTTTTAGGAGTGTTCCTGGTTGTGTTCAAGGGCAATCAGCCAGAGATCAGAGCCAGACTTGAACTTACATCTGCTGTTTTTCACAACCCCCATGCATTCTACAAAGATACACTCCATCCCTTCCACCCTTTTACCAATATCAAGGACCAAACTGGATCCCTCTCACAGAAAGCCCTAAAAACACAATTGTTAAGAAGCAATCAGACAAACTCAAACCGATGGACTGGTCTCTTAAAAACTGTCAGAGAAGAAAAGAAAATGACAGTAAGACTGCAATATTCTTCTAGATGAAAAGAGAATAAAGGTGACAACTTAATATGGTACGTAATCCTAGGTTGGATCCTGAATTAAAAAAAAAAATCATAAAGGTCATTTTATTTTTAAAAAGGGCCATCTTATTAACAATTGGGACAGTAAGCCATATTATTAAATAACAATATATTAATTTTTAATGTCCCAAGTGCGATCATTTTATTGTAGTTTTGTGGAAGAATAATCTTGTTCTTTTGAGATAAGAAGAAATATTTAGAAGCAAACTGAAAAAATGTTCCCAAGTAATTCTCAAATGGATTAGCAAAATTAGGTAGGCAAGCAAGGTAGCTAGATATAGTGCAGGTGCAACAAAATGCTACCAAAGGAAAGGTCACTGGTTTCTTTCCGCAATTTTATGTAGTTTGAAGTTTTTAAGAATAAGAAATTGAAAAATTAAATGTGTCTACTTCTGCTTCCCTCAAAAAAGAGAAGAGAAAAATCTTCAAGGTGACATCCCTGAGTTTACCAAACAAGGGCCTCCCACTTACTATCTATGTGACATCTGAGTTGGAAAATGGCACGTCGGTGGGTTTCCAAAGCACTGGTGTCACATTTGCTTTCTTCTCTTCCTCCTATCTAATCCCCACTTCATCTGCAGAATCTATTAAACTAGGAGTTGAGGATAAGTGAGAAAGAGGACAGACCATAGAGGTGTGCAACTGCGGAAAGATGGCAGCCACACAACAGCCTGCCTGCTTAGTCAGGATCCAGACTAGCTGATCCTCTGCACATCAGAGGAAGGGAACAAACCAGGCAACACTCAGAAATCCTGGATCTATCACCTATAACTTGCTGGTTCTTGCCACTTAGGTCTTATCAAAGTGAGTCCTTGCCTCATCTGCAACAGGACGGGCTGTGGTCCCTGTTGAAGGATCGCTTCCTGAGCACTCTTAGCAATGCTGAGCCAGTTTCCCTGAAGTGATGTTGGGAATACACGTTCTAACCCTTCTCCAGGTAATTCTGAGGCACACTGTGTCTGAGTTAGATGTGCTACTTCGTAGCTAAACTGCTTCATCAGAGAAGCAAATTCCTGTAGTTCGTGCCTAATAATAATATAAAAGGGCTATACCCACCACAAGAATGTCCACAAACAGAAGCAAACGGAAATAGCAATGGAAGCACACATAAAGTTAAAAGCTGAAGACTTAGGAAGAAAGCAGGTCTTCTCTCTGGGCTTTGCTAGCTCTGGATTCAAAGTCTACGAGTCAAACACTGCCCCAGCCTGCGGAATGAGGAGAAGCATAGTGTAGGGTTCCAAGGTGCAGCACCACTGCCTGCACATTGGGGCAAAAGGTTCAGAGGGTCTCTACGGCCTAGGCAGATGGAGCCCCTCAGCAGGCCATGCTGCAAAGCTACAAAAGCCAACTACAAAATCCTTCCTCTGGATATGTGCAATATGCAATGATTCTACAGCACCTTATAAACTCTGTGAAGACTACTAGGAATTCTGATGATCAGGATGTTCATTAATTTCTGGTCCAGATCTACCAGCACCTCTCTGAGCTGTGCCCACCAGGATGGATGCTCTGTTGGTGCCACTGAGGTCAAGGAAGCTAATGAAGGTCACCTGGTTTCCCTGTCACCTTAGTGGAAGCCTGGTTTAGAAAGTGGCTGGATTCCTCTCCCTTTCAGCACAGGGGATCAGAGCACAGGGACCAGAAAGTTCTCTTTCTGTTCCTGAGAAGTCTTTATTTTAAACAGACAGACCCAGCTCAAGGCAAGCATCTACCCCCAGGGTGTGAGTTATTTTTGGAGGCTCTGCATCCTGCATTCAGCAGGCCTTAGGGAAGGGAAGGGAAGGCCATCTCCACCCACCTCACCACTCCCAAAGTAGGAAAGACAACAGAAATCCATTTACAATTTTAACGCTTTCTCAATCTTGCTTTGTATCCTCTTAACAAAGCCTCAGATGGCAGAGTGGTAATCATCTTAATTCAAGAAAAACAACAGCATGTAGTGGAAGAAAACTATGTATGGAGGGCTGGCCAAATAGCTCAGGGGATTAAAGCACCTGAAAGCAAGCACAGGACTGAATTGGATCCTCAGGCCTGCTGTGCCAGCCCCCCAGCACTGAGCAATTGAGACTGGGCATGGTGGCACATGCCTGTAATCCCAGCACTTGGGAGGCTATAAACAGGAGAATCATGAGTGATCTAATAGTGAGACCCTCAACACCTTGTAGACCCTCCCCCACAAAAAAAGAAAGAAAACTACATGGAAAAGTGACTTTTTAAATTGTCTTTATTTTTTTTAATTATTATTATTATTTTTTAATTTTTTAATTTTTTTTTGTCTTTTTGAGACAGGGTCTCACTATGCAGTTCAGGCTGGCCTTAAGCTCACTTTGTCGCTCAGGCTGATCTCGAACTCACAACAATCCTCCTGCCTCAGCCTCCGAGTGCTGGGATTACAGGCATGTGCCACCACGCCCAGCTTATTTTGTCTCTAAATACTACAGCTAGGGGTTGGGGAGATGGCTCAGTGGAATAAGTGCTTTCCTGGCAAGCACAAAGGCCTGAGTTCAATCCCCAGTGCCAAAAAAATAAAATAAAATACTACAGCCAAAGCAGGATGGAAATTGCATCAGAAGAACATTTCTTGGTTTGGTTTAACATTAAAGAAATAAATCCTTTTCTCAGTGGCAGTCCTCAAAGTAGTATTTCACTTTTCAGAAACTCTCAAGCTTGGAAGTGAAGCAAATCAGATTAAACTTTTCAGATTTAGGGTGCTGGTACCCTAGCATGCAAAGTTATTCACAAGTAAGCCCAGGTAAGTTAATCTTGGTGATTTCAATGTGTGATGGTTTTATCTTCTGTATTATTTGCTGTCCACAGTGTCAGATGCCTGAGTGGGAAGAGGGGTGAAACTAACACTTGGACCACTCTGCTCTGAAAGTATGCTCACCAGGATGATGTGGAAGGAAGCAAGAGAGGGGTGGCAGCTTGACAGACAGTCTCCTATCCTTCCTGCAGGTACAGTGGCTGGGATTTCTCAGTGGTGTGGTTTATAGTAAGATCTGAGGTAAGGCTTATATTTTGGAACTGTGATTTGGTGGCTCTCAATTGAATTCATTGCTACACATTGTGATTCAGGGCTTAGCATTTGGCAGGTGCTGAGCAAATCCTGGAGGGTGAACAGAGATGAATAATGGAAAGCCAGCCCCCACTGCCTGCCCTCCAGACAGCTCTCAAGGACAGGTGTCCTGGGCACCTGCTATCCCCAGTGAATCCAGCTGTGGCTGTGAGATCCCCACAGAAGAAAAGCTGTAGAGGTAATGGATCACTGTTTTGTTTTGTTGCCCTCCTTGCCTGGGAAAACACAAATAAAAATTCTGCACTGTTCCTGGTCTCCAGTTGCTTTTGAAGACAAAACTAAACCAGCCCAATCTTTATTCCCCATTCTGACACTACTTCTTGTGGCCTCAGCTCCAGCCTCCTCTAAAGCAGGATAAAAGCAATGCTTGTCCCTGCTTATCCAGCCTCCTTGGGATCTGGCCTCATGCACCAAGCCCTCTGATTGGGCCTAGTTCCTTTCCTGGCCATGTTCCTTCCTCCTGGCCTACAGGCTCCACAGCCCCTTCTTCTGGGCTTCAGGTTGCCTGTCCCAGACCTTTGTGTCCACAGACACATCTGTCAATGGTGGCCTTCTGGACTTCCAGTAGGCTAATATTTGGAACTGAAAGAGCCACATGGATTTACAACCTCATAATTTAAGCTGTAATTGCCAGATGCCACACTGCAAAGCCATACAACTAATTTGCTTTCTCAGCACCAACCTGTGGCACAGGCCCCTGAATATAGAGTGCTCCTATCATACAAGGAACCTTCAAGAATACTTGGGTCTGCAGGTTTTCAGATGTTAACACACAACAGAATCACCTGAAGCATCCCAGCTTGCTTCTGTCCAGTGAGCTTATTTTGGGAATCACCATTCTACCATTCTCTTTCAACTGACCTGGTTGCACATTGAACTCACCTGGGGAGTTTAAACAAAGAAGGGCATAAAAAGAAACAAATGAACAAAACAACATTGCCTGCATTCTTTCTTAAAAACTGGTTACTAGGTCTTTTATAGGTCCTCTAGATGATTCTAACCCTCAATCAGGGCTAAGAATAGTCCATTTCATCAGCAGAGACAGAGCTAGAAATGTGGGGTCCTTTCTAGTCTTGAGTAGGATCACCAGAGAAAATATAAAATACCCATTTATATTTGAACTTATGCTAATCAACAAATAATAGTTAACTATAGGCCTCTCCCAACTACTGCATGGATATTCTTTGTTGTCTTATTTTGCTAAATCTAGCAACCCTCTTTGGAGGCACCTGTATAACACTGCATGAAAAACATGATCTGTTAGGTATGTTTTATTTTATTTATTTATTTATTTATTTATTTATTTATTTATTTATTTTATTTATTTTGTGGAACCAGGGATTGAACTCAGGCTCTTGAGCTTGCCAGGGAAGTGCTTATTCCACTGAGCTGTCTCCCCGGTCCCTGCTAGGTCTGCTTTACAAATAGGGAAACTGAGACCCAGAAGGTACCTAGAAGCCTGAATAAGAATCAGGATAACACTCTGGAAGGCTGAAGGATAGCTGGCATTCTTCAGGTTGTAAGTCCATTACATGCAATAGAAGGATCTATTGCAATTCTGAGTCCAGCCTGGGAATTTAGTAACTTAGTAAGACCCTGTCTCAAGAAAAGGGAGGAGACTATAACTCAGTGTGTAGGTGAGAGGGTCAACCCCAAATACCACCACTAAAGCCAAAAAAAAAAAAAAAAAAAAGGCAACTCAAAGGTCTTGTCCTACAAATCTGGGACTCTTTCTTTCTATTACCCTTAACTGTGCTCACTACATGCATCCTCCTCTTGCAAGTAGTTTTCTGGAGTGACTTAAAAGGAGTCAGGCCGGGCATGGTGGTGCAGGCCTGTAATCCCAGCACTCAGGAGGCTGAGACAGGAGGATTGTTGTGAGTTCAAGACCAGCCTGAGCTACAAAGTGAGCTCAAGGCCAGCCTGAACTGCACAGTGAGACCCCGTCTCAAAAAGACAAAAATAAATAAATAAATAAAAATAAATAAATAAATAAAAGGAGTCAGCCTGATATATGTCCTTACCTCCACTCCCCCTTCTATTGCTAGCCTGGCCACGGCCCTTCTCAGGGCCCATCATTGATAGCCACCTTGGGAAGGAAGTGGGCTGGAAGTGGTACTGGCCAGAGACAGCTGTGAGTGAGAGCCCATAATGGGGTAACAGGCAAACAACAGGCAAAGAGTGTTGGGAGAGGCCCACTTAATTCACAGAGACACTTGGAATTAGTTGTAAATTCTCTGCGAAAAGATCAAGGCAGAGGCATAAACAGCTCAATTAAGTTGTCAGCTCAATGCTCAATAAGCAGCAATGGTCAAAACACAGCCTTTAATCTAGATATAGAAGATTATCTTTCGACCCATAATGAGATTCTTTTTTTTTTTTTTTTTTTTTTTTTGTCTTTTTGAGACAGGGTCTCACTATGCAGTTCAGGCTGGCCTTAAGCTCACTTTGCAGTTCAGGCTGGTCTCGAACTCACAACAATCCTCCTGCCTCAGCCTCCCCAGTGCTGGGATTACAAGCATGCACCACCACGCCCGGCTCATAATGAGATTCTTGAGATAAGCTGTACCTGATTTGAAGAAAACCACAGGCAGCTGGCCTGATGGCACACCAGGGGAGACTCCGGTGACTGCAGGACTGAGGCTTGTATAGAAAAGCTACCTGGAAGTCGCCCCTTAAGATGCTGGAAAGACAGAGAAGAACCACATTCTGCTTTCTCTATTTAAGAGATGGTGTCTGGGGCCAGGTGTTGTGGTGTGGGCCTACAATTCCACCACTTGGGAGGCTGAGGCAGGATGATCATTGGAAATTTGAAGCCAGCCTAGGCTACAAAGTGAGCTCAAGGCTGCCTGAACTACATAGTGAAACCCTGTCTCAAAAAGACTTAGAGAGAGAGAGAGAGAGAGAGAGGGTCTGGGAACAGAGCTCCAGAACACATCTGCTTCAAAAATAAACCAAATGAAAACAGTATGGTACTGGCACAAAAACAGACACAGGCAAGTGGAACAGAATGGAAAGCCCAGAAATAAATTCAAGAAGCTCCGGTCAACAAATTTTCAACACAAGGACCAAGAACACACTGTGGGGGGAAGAGGAATTTTTGTGGATAAATGATATTCTGAATACTCTCTTGCAAAAGAATGAAATTGGAGCCTTGCCTTCCACAATACATAAAAATCAACTCAAAATGGACTAAAGGTAGGGGCTGGGGAGATGGCTCAGTGGAATAAGCACATTCCTAGCAACTGGAAGGGCCTGAGTTCAATCCCTGGTTCCACCAAAAAAAAAAAAAAAAAAAAAATGGACTAAAGGTCAAGCCTGAAACTATAAAACTCTTTGGATGAAAAGACAAGAATAAAACTCCTTGACCCTGGCTTAACAATTTTTTTTGTTGTAGATTGTTTCTATTTTTATATCATACCAAAAGCTCAGATGACAAAAGAGGAAAATAAACAAAAAGGACCACTTCAGACTCAATGCCTTCTACACAGTGTATTGAAACGATCACAAACTGAAAAGGCAGCATATAGATTGGGAAAAAATACTTGCAAGCCATGTATCTGATAAGAGGTTAATAACCAAAATATATACAGAACTAATACAATTTAATAGCAAAAAAATGTAAAAATGGGCAAAATGCCTGAACAGATATTTCTCGAACGGAGACAGAAAAATTTTCAACATAAACAAGAAAATATGTACAAAAATAATTAAAACATAAGAAAATGCAAATTAAAAGTACAGTACAATATTATCCCTTCATACCTATTTGGATGGCCATTATCAAGAAGATAAGAGATAATAAATGTTGGTCAGGGTGTGAAAAAAGAAATCTTGGTGCATCATTGGTGAGAATACAGATTGGTGCCATCTTTATGGAAAACAATATAAAGCTTATTTTAAAAAAATTAAAAAGGGGCCAGGGAGATGGCTCAGTAGAAAAGTACTTGCCTGGGAAGTGCAAGGGTCTCAGTTCAATCCCTGGTTCCACGAAAAAAAAATAAAAATAGAATTACCATATGACCTACCAATCCCTCTGCTGGGTATCTACACAAAAGAAACTAAATCACCACTTTGTAAAGAGATCGGCATGGCCACGTTCACTACAGCATTATTCACAATAGCCAAGATATGGAACCAACTCAAGTATCTGCTGATAGGTGAATGGATAAATTATGATGTACATACAATGAGATATTATTTAGCTGGATGTGGGCTTGCACACTGAAATCCCAATCCCCTAGCAGCCTGAGGCAGGAAGATTGCTAATTCCAGCCTGGGCAACATAGTGAGACCTTGTTTCAAAATAAAAAGGCTGGGGATATAGCACAGTATGAAGGCCCTGGGTTCAGTCCAGGACAGAATTAAAAGAAGAGAAGCAAGGGGAAGAGAACAAAAGAGAAGAAGGAGGAGAAGAAGGAAGAAGAAGAGAAGGAGGAGGAAGAAGAGGGGAGAGTGAGAAGAGAGAAAAGACTTACTCACTGAAATAAGATGAACATAAAAAGGACAAATAATGCATGATTTCACTTATATGTAGAATCTTTTTTTTTTTTTTTTGTCCTTTTGAGACAGGGTCTCATTATGCAGTTCAGGCTGGCCTTAAGCTCACTTTGTAGCTCAGGCTGGTATGGAACTCACAACAATCCTCCTGCCTCAGCTTCCCGAGTGCTGGGATTACAAGCATGCGCCACCACGCCCGGCTATAGAATCTTTTTAAAAAGTCAAATACACAGAGTAGAATGGCAGTGTGTGAAGAGACATATGTCAAGGGGTACAGTTAGAATGAGTCTAAGAGATCTATTATGAAGTATGAAGACTATGGTTAATAACATTGTATTGAATACTGGAAAATTGTTAAGAGATTTAGGTGCTCTTATTTCTAAAAAAACAGGTAACTAAGTAAGATGACACACTGCTCGATTGGGCTGCAGTAACATTGCCCTATGTACACGTATATCGAAACATGTTGAATACCTTAAATATACGTATACCCCTTTCCCCCTAAACACAAGTAAGTTAGTTTTGTCCCTGCCTCCAGGCCAAGGCTAACAGCCACTAGTACCAACACTGAGGCAGGAGACATCAAACCATAGCCCTCTGCTCTTCTGCTCTCTGGGGTCTTAGCCACTCACATTCACTCATTCATTCTGCAAGTAGTTGCCATGTGCCTGTTTACATGTCAGGTACTGCTCTCATTCTGAAGATATGCAGTGAACAGAGCAAAGAGCCCTTTCCCATTGTAGGGCAAGACAAAAAACAAACAAGAAAAATAAGTGAATACATATTAAGTGAAATGGGGTGAGCTAAATTCAGACAAAACAGAGAAAAGGGATAACAAGTGTTGGATAGGAAACCACAGGGTGCCCAGGGGAAGCCTCATTGAGCTTGCAAATAAAGGTCAACAAACCTGGATGTGGTGGTATACTCACCTGTAATCTCAGCACTCTGGGGAGCTGAAGCAGAAGGATCACAAGTTCAAGCCCAGTTTAGATAACCTACTGACTTAGTGAGATGCTGTCTTAACATAAAAAGAAGGAAAGAGGGAAGAGAAAGGGAGGAGACGGGAGGGACATAGAGGGGAGGGGAGGGAAAGGGAAGAAAAAGTGGAGGGAAACAGAAAAGAGAAAAAGAAGAAAAGAAAAAAGAATAATAGAAAGAAAGAAAGGAAGGAAGGAAGGAAGGAAGGAAGGAAGGAAGGAAGGAAGGAAG
>PVKA01031031.1:0-26691 GCA_004027165.1 Ctenomys sociabilis
CATTAGAAAGAAAAGAAAAAGACCAAATGTGTAAGAAACTAGACTAATTAAAGGACTGAAAGAAAGGAAAAAAACAGATCTGTCCTCTTTGAATTTTATACTGAGAAAACATACCTTTGAAAACTAAAAGTAACATAGTTTCATTATACAAACTTGAAATATTCTAATACCTCCAGATGTAGCATATAGAAAATAACAAAAAGCATATTTCAGAAGACAAGAGAAGTTAGTATATGCTCCTGGATGAAGAATAAAGAGCTCTCAAAATGATAGTTATGCAAGACTATGCAAAATATATTAGATGAACCAATTTAAAAGTTCATTAAAGATTTTTATGAAACAGTATCAATCTTATGTCAAGGTATACACATACTTTATATGTGTGTGTATGTGTGTGTGTGTGTGTGTGTGTGTAAAAGGGAAGAAGTAATATAAAGTCAATGGAAAATGGAAATATGCTTTCTAAAGTTTCTAATACTAGGAGAAAATATCATACCATGTCTTTTAAATAGATTGTAAGTCAAATATACAGTATAAATCTTAAAACAAAAATTAAGATTAAGCAATATTCAGAAAATTAAATACTAATTAAAATTAATGTTTCAAAACAATTGAACTAATAAAAAGTTTTCATGATAGTAAAGAATTACTAAGAATAAAACATAAGATAAACACTGGAATGACAAATAAATGACCAACTCTTTTAACAGATTGAGGATAGGATATGGCACAAAGTTCTACTATGCCATGGATAATGTCCATAACATTTTCTGGTGGCCAGGTATCACTTGTGGGACTGAGCTACTGCTGTTTCCTTGATATCCATCCTGTACACCCAGAGAGACTCATGACCCGTTGGGTGCAGAAGAAGTCCATTTGTACAGTATGATGATGGAAATATCTTGATGTTGTATACAAAAGAATAACTGAAAGACTTATTTTGTATACCTATTATTCTGTGTTTAATTGTTTGACCCATTTGGTTGGTTCTTTCCATTCTCATTCATGGAGTTGTGGTCATTTTGCTCCCTCTCTAGAACATCTGTTAGTAGTCTGTGTAGGTTTGGCTTTGTCATCATGAAATACTTAAGTTGTTCTTTGTCATGGAAGTATTTCATTTCTCCATTATACTTGAAAAAGAGTTTTGCAGGGTATATCAGTCTGGATTGCAATTTGTTTTCTTGTAAGCCTTGAAGTACTCTGCTCCATGCTTTTCTTGCCTTGATGGTTTGTGAAGAGAAATCTGCTGTTATCCTGATGAGTTTTCCTTTAAACATGATCTGTTTCTTTTCTTTAGCGGCTTTTAGTATACTAAATTTTTTAGTGCTGAATTTCTGGGATCTTGATTATTATATATTTGGGTGTGTTTTTCATTGGGTTGATGTTATTTGGAGTTATATATGCTCCAGTTACATGAATGTCAGATAGTTTCCCCATATTTGGGAAGTTTTATGCTATTACTTCCATACAATTCTTTTTTATATCATTTATATTGATTTCTTTCTTCTTATTGATGACTATTATTCTCACATTGTTAATCTTTGCATCATCTTGCAGATATTGAATTATTTTTTCCTGCATCCTCGTTGTTTTTAAGAGATCTTTTCTTATTTTTTCACTAGCTGCATTGGTGTCTTTAAGGTCTGAAAGTCTATTCTCACTTTCATTCAAATGTTTTTACCATCTGTGATTAAGGTTTTAAATTCATGTATACCACTTTGGATCTCTTTCATGCATTCTATTTCTTTCCTATACTGCTTATTCAATGATTCCATCATTTTTATACTCTGCTATACTTTTTGTCAGTGCCTTCTTTAGAATTACTTAGCACTTTTTTAATTATAGTTATCATTTCTTTCTTTTACTTGAGAAACTATTTCTGATCTGATTTCCTCTATACCTTTCTGTAGTTGTTTCTTCACTTCACATGCTATTATTTCAGGTGTGTGATTTCCAATTTCTTCTGTGCTAGTGTTGTCTGCATTTGTTCTGGGTGGGCTCGGGGTCTGAGACTACATTTAGTTTCTTCTCTTTGTCATTTTCTACAGCACTGTCTTCTGACCTTTGGTTTAAAGCTTAGAGCTATTACCTTAGCACCAGGTCTGGATCTACCAAGTTCCAACTCATCCAAGTGGGTGTGGCTTGGATTTGGTTGCTGTCTCCATTTCTTCCTATCGCAGCCCTTGGAGCTGAATCCTCTGTGCCACTTTGGCAAGATGTTCTATTCCTGAATCAGCTGAGTGGGTCTTGTCTCTAGCCTCTTTGCAGGGAGTTCTGCTGCAGGTTCCATGCCGGGCCTCGGTTCTAGGTCCAGTGATGATCCAGCGGGCCCCAGGTCGTCTCACTCACAGCTGAGCCTGGGCTCAGTGTTGAATCAGGACCCCGCCACCCACGATCTTTTAACTCTTCAGCCTTTCCTCCAGGAGCCTTGACTACTTCTACAAATAAAGTTAGATTGCATAATACATGTTATTGAAATTAAGAAGTATGGCTGACATTTCAAGAAAATCTAAAATCTGAAAATTTTCAAGTGCCTAGTACTCCAAGCATTTCCTTCATAACTTTATTCCAACAAACTAGAAGTTTGTAGTCATTTGACAAGTTTTTTGAATGTTTATCTCTCATGGTTCATTTTAAATTGGTAAGGACAGATCACATTCATCTTGTTCACTGCTAAATCTCTAGGCCATTCATATGGTTACTCTTGAAAGAATGACTTGTTAAGTTAAGAAGAACTTGCTGAAAAAGTACCAAAAGATCATTCTGTGCCTCTTTACCAGGACCTGTTGGTGATCAAAGACAATCAGGGCCTTGCAAAGATTATCTTCCTCTTGCTGTCTTGTCGTGTCCTATGACTTTCTGAAATCCAATGGAATAATTCTTCCTAAAGGTGCTGACTCTGAAATGTTTAAGTTTCGATACTGAAGAGGACAATAGGCTTATCCCTCTCATCTCTGTCAGAGGACAGCGCTAGTGAAAGGCTACCCACTTCTTTAGAGCTATTCATACTTTTATTCTGTTCATTCAGCAAAGAAGCCAAGGTCCTCCTCAGCAGTCACAAATCAAAGGCAGTCTTGTCCACAATGGCCTTCTGAGAAGAAGGTTGAGAGGGGAGCACTGTACTTGACAGCCACTGGTTACAGTGTGGAAGTTCTGAGAGAGGACTGCTGAAGGGGAAAGGTTCATATAAGGCTGCTATTAATAAACAATGGAACTTGAGAGGAGACTGGACAGGTCACTAGACAGGTTCTGGGAGAACACATGATAAAGAGAAATCCAAACAAGGAAAAGAGTCTGAGGGGCACCTGGAAGGTGGGGACAGAATATGTAAGCAAATAAAGTGCCAGAAGTTGGGGAGTGAGAGCCAAGTGTTGAGCAGCCAAGGCCGGTTACATTGACAGGAGGGCATTAGGGACATTCTACTGAGGGGCTGGCAAAACTAAGGAGATTTTTACCTGGGAGTGGGATTGGGAAAATCAATCCCTTTCATTCATGTAAAAGTACTTCAAACACAGATAAAGGCTGAGGGAGGGGTATATAAATAGATTTCATAGCACGTTCCTACTTATTTTGAGATGGGATTTGGAATGAACAAAGTAATGATTTACCTACGTTAAAAATAAATAAATGTCTTACTCTTTGAGAAAAATTTGCACACATATTTCCCTTATAGTAAATTAGTTGATGAGGACAGCAGTTCCAAAAATCCTACAGATGACTGGTGACTCATTATCTAATTAATTGATTTGGGTAAATCAAGCTAAATGAAAGCCAGCTACTGTACACAAGTAGATAGTATTTATTTATTTTGGTGCTTAATTTTGTTGGTAGGCTTTTTTCTCAAAATAATAAAACCAGGAATTCTGAGATTCACTGACAGAGAAAAGTAGGTCAGTCCTATCCACTGAGTCGCTTGCCTTCACAGGCTCCCCATGGGCTGTCCTAGGTATGGACCCAGAAGCCTAGATGCCTCTCTCAGTACCTGGGATCCTGCTCACTGCTACAACCTAATAGCAGCCAGTCCCACCTGGCAGACAGAGGCACAGCTGGGCCCCAAAACAGATTCTATGGAACAAAAGAGGGCTAATGCTATTATCCAGAGGTGAAGACTCTGGATAATATGACTATACTTTTTTCCCTGCAAAGATTGTTCTTCAGAGAAAACAACAGCACCTACACCCTACTGTGTTTCTTTTGATGAAGAGGGTCCAGCCCTCTTTCTGATGGCATGAGTTGCATTCACATGTGGACATCTAAGGAGACTATGAGGGTACCATCCACAAGCACAAAAAAAATTTTCATTGTCAAACTGGCAACCTTTTAAGATACATGCACCTGAACGGATTATGCCAGAATGTGAACCAAGGCCAACAAACCACATGGGCTGAAGCTTCTTGTGTACTTCAATGCTAGATATCAGCTCTAGCAATAACTGCTGAACTGATTTTATATCAAATTATAGCTTCAACTTAGCATTCTGAGAGCATTTAAACATTACAGGTTTATTTTACATTGATGCAATCATGTCTTTCATTTATTCTTACCCATGAAAGAGCCTTGCTCTATAAATTTCCCCAAAAAAATCTTCAGAAAAAGCTTAGCACACAGCTCCTGGTTATGGTGTGGCAGTTCTGAGAGAGGGGCTGCAGTAAAATGTCTCCCTGGGGGCACTTTAAAAAAGAATGTGTGTGTGTGTATTTAAGTATGTGTATGTGTGCCTCACCTTATCACTTGTGTGAATTTTTTTATCATAGAGAAACTAGCTTTGAATTCAATGCTGAATTACAATTTGAGAATTTACTTTGTCTTGTGAGCTTGTCTTTGTAATGATGCAGTATTATTATTTATATATTGTTATTAAATACACATCCGATTTCTAAGAATGTACTATGAATTCCTAGTTAGAATGTACAAAAAAAGTGATTATAATCTCACAGGTAATGGTCACAATCTCATGTCTACAAATATGTGGTACAGAATAAAATACTCCAGAGACATGTCATTTAATGTTGCTCTATTATGTAAGGAAAAAAAAAAAACACCTTGACCTTGCACCTTAGGATACTCAGTGTGGAATATTTTCTGAGACCAGCTCAACCATACAACCAGGCTCTCACTGGACATCCCTATGACAATACTTTTTAGAGTAAGTTACTATTCAAAGACAGTTACTCCTAATCAGGAAAGGTTGACTCTAGGCTTTCCCTGCATCCTCCTGACAAGACCATCTATTGCAGTAAGGCGCATTAGCGCCTTGATAGAGTTTGATTAGCATCTAAGAAGGGCATCTCACCAGCAGGGGTCTATAGGGTTTCAGTGCCTGAGTTGACTAATTGGAAGGCATATAGTAAAAGGTGGGTCATCTCTATTTATTTACATTGCTACAGTAAGATACTACAAACTGGGTGGCTTTTCATAAGCAGAAATTTATTTCTCAGGGCTCTGGAGGGAAGAAATTGAAGATAAAAATGCTGGCAGATTCTGTGTTTGGTCAGAGCCTGTTTCTAGTCCCCCATCACTGCGTCCACATAGTGCAAAGGGAAGGCAGCTCCCAGGTCTTCTTTGTGAAGTCAAAAGACACTGATGCTGTTCTCGAGGCTGGAAGCATCATGATCCAACCAGCTCATAAGGTTTCATTTCTTAATAGTATCACACTGATGATTTGATTTGAATATGAAATGTTAAGGGAGAAAGAAATCTAGAGATCACAGAATGGACAATTAGTTGAGACTGCAGAGGGGCTCTCCTAACCATGTTAGGCACACAGACACAAGGCAGCAGTTTAGAAACAAGTCTCTGTGAGTATGCTGTGGGTCTTGGTGGTAAACTCTCCACCAAGTAAAACTTATGCCTCCAAAACCAGGCATTGCCTGCAGGCAGCTAAGTAGTTAGTTTTTCTTGGCCCCAACCTTGGTTAAAACGTGGGAAATAGACTTACATAGCTCCAAAATTGGTTAGCTTAATTCTCTATGCTATTGGTCTTTAGATAATCTGAGTTGGTGATCTGGTAGTTCTCAACATCTTGGATGTGTTCTAATATTTCTGATGCTATCAGAGGTCCTTTAAATGTTTCACAGCACCGCTATCATCATATACAAAAACTCAGTGTCACAGCCAGCTCATATTCAAAAGAGAGGAAACAGGCTTCACTTTTTTGATGGGGAAAATGACAAATAATTTGGGTTAGTGCTTTCAAAATAGTCCGGTTCTTTTTTGGCCAAAACTTGTTTACACTTCTTCAGTGACTCTTCCACATCCAAACTAAGCCTCATCTAATTACAAAACCATCGTCGGACCTGAGGTTCAGGATCTTTTCAACCAAATCAAGTAGAAGTATTGCTGAAGCTCCTTGGGTTAAATTCCATACGTGCAATTAACTTTGACCTGAAAACCTATGAGCCCAAAGACAGCTTATTATGGGCTGCAAAGTACACTAATAAACAATTTTTTAAATATAAGTTTTACTCCCACACATCCAGCTGTACACTAGTGAGACAAACGTGAAATGACCATAATATACCCTATCACTCAAAACTAGGGTACATAAAACATACACAGCAATTGGTCTCAAAAATTCAGAGAAAAGCAAAGTGTACCCCCATCAGAGGGATAAGAAATGCTCTTTAGGAACGAATCTGTCACCTAGGCTCTTGGTTTTTGCCATGTGACCCATCTATTTTGTAGAAATACTTTATTCTTACCACGGAGTAATTTTCTCAGTCATAGATAGTTCAACAGCCCGGAGGCCATTTTTGAAATTTGTATGATCTTTGCCTTTTTCTACCCAGACTGTTAGAGTTCTTTTAAATGACTATGCAAAAGCCTAAGCCCATGGTGTGAGTGAGAACTTCCACCGCGCTCTTGGGACCTCTTTAGACCAAGACCAAGCCTAGGCCCTGCAAGTACGTGGAAGAGCTTCGACACTCCCCTGCACCTCCTAGATGCCTCCATGCACTGCAGCTGAACCCCTGCAGAGAGACTAGGGACCAGACCACTCAGATAATCCAGGAACAGAACATCTTGCCAGAAGGCCACAACAGGTCCAGTTCCAAGGATTGCAGCAGGAAGCAGCTAAGCACAGCAACCAGATCCAAGCCAGACAAAACTAGATGAACAAAAACTTAATAGATCTGCACCTGAATTTCATTAGATGTTAAGGTTATAACTGCACTAAAGCACTATACCAAAGGACACAGGACAGTACTGTACAAAATGAAAAAGAGAAGGAGAAAAAATGCAATCTCAGGACATGAGCCCACCCAGAACCAGTGCAGAGGACACTAGCAAGGAAGAAACTGGGAATCATTCAGCTGAAATAAATGAATCCATAGCTTCTGAAGTAAAAAAAAAATTCCGGAAAGGTACAGAGGAACTCAGATCAGAAATAACCTCTGGAAAAAGGAAACCTCTGAATTAATAGCATCTGAAGTAAAGAATCAAATGCAGAAACACATAGAGTAAATCAGATCAGAAATAATTTCTGTAGTAAAAGAATTAATAACTGCTTCTCAAGAAGACACTGATAAAAAATACAGATTAGAAAAATGATGGATTCCCTAAATGAGCAATGCAGGAAAGAAATAGATCACACAAAGCAGAGTAAGTGAGATAGAGGAACTTAAAATCTCTTAAAAGCTGGCAAAACCATTTCAGTGAAGGTAAAGACAGAGTTTTAGATCTCGAAGAAGCCATTGTAGTTAGTGAAAAGTATATTAAGTATAAAAAGATCTCCTAAGAACTAATAAGATGCATGAAAAAATAATTCGTCACCTGCGAGATGATGGAAAGATGAACAACATGAAACTAATATGCATGAATGAGAAAGAAGGAGTAAATATAAATGATAAAGAAAGAATACTGGCAGAAGTAATATCTGAAAACTTCCAAATATGGAGAAACAATCTGACATTCAGTAACTAAAGTATACAGAACTCCAAATAACTTCAACCCAATTAAAAACACACCAAGACATATAATAGGCAGTATTCTAGAAATTCAGCACAAGAACAGTATACCAAAAACTGCTAGAGAAAAGAAATAGCTCACATTTAAAGGAAAACCCATGAGAATAACGGCAGACTTCTCTTTATAAACCATGAAGGCAAGAAGAGCATGGAGCAGAGTACTTCAAGTCCTCTATGGAAATAAATTCTAGCCCAGACTACTATAACCTGAAAATCTCTCTTTTAAGTGTGATGGAGAAGTGAAATACTTCCATGACAAAGAACAAATAAAGAATTTCATGATGACAAAGCCAACCCAACACAGACTACTGAAAGAAGTTCTAGAGAGGGACCAAAATGATCAGAACTTCACCAATGAGAAAAGAAGGAACCCACCAAATAGGGAAAACAATTAAACACAGGACAAGAAAGATTAAACAGCAGCATATAAATAACATGTAGAGCATAAATCAATATATCTCAATTATAGCTATCAATGTAAATTGACCCAAGTCACCAATGAAAAAAATAGACTGGCATAGTGGATTAGGAAACAAAATCAAACAGTATGCTATATTCAAGAAACACACTTAACTCATAAAGAAATTAATAGCTGAACATCAAAGAATGAAAAACAAGGTGCACACACAAGCACCTCAGAATAAAAGCAGAGGTAGCAATCCTGTTCTCAGACAGTCTCAACTTCAAAGCACGAATGATCAAAAGAAATAAAGAAGACCACTATATACTGGTTAGGGGAAAAATTCAAGAGGAAGACATAACAATCATAAATGTATACGCACCAAACACAGGAGAACCCAACTATATGAGGCAAATCTTAAAGAACATGAAAAATCAAATATCCAATACCACAATTTTAATAGGAGACCTTAACACCCCTTATACCAAAAAGATATGATAAGCAGAAAAAAAATTAGAAAAGAAGTAGCAGAATGGAATCAGAGCTTGGAACAAATGGCCTTAGTTGACATACACAGTGTTCCAACCAACGACAGTTTAATATAACATTTTTTCAGCTGCACATGAATCATTTTCTGAAATAGACAATGTGTTACTCCATATATCATGCTTAAGTATATGCAAGAAAACAGAAATTATCCTATACATATTATCTGACCACAGTGCAATGAAACTGCAAATAAATGACAAAAGAAACCAGAAAAAAACATAAATACACTGAAATTAAACAGCACTCTACTCAACAACCACTGGATCACAGACAAAATTAAACAAGAAATTACACAATATCTACAATTTAAATGAAAATGCAGCCACAACATATAAGAATATATGAGATAAGATAAAAGCAGTTCTCAGAGACTGCTTTTATTCACAAATGAATTCACAAATTAGGAAAACAGAATGGGAAAAAATAAACACCCTAATGTTGCACCTTGAACATCTAGCAAAGTAAGAGCAAACAAGCCCAGAGCCCAAAGACAAAGAAATCATAAAGATTAGAGCAGGAATTAATTCAATCCATATCTTCTTTTCGCTTCTTATACTAGGGAGACTATATGATATTTACACATGTGTGTCTGGTTTATTTCACTTATGAGTATATGTTCAAGTGGCATCCAATTCAATATAAATGCTTCAAGCTTATTATTCTTAATAGCTGAAATAGAAATGTACAACAACTAAAACCAACTGAATCAGATAAGCCAAAGTGAATGGCATATGCTGCAGGGTACGAATCAGCTTTTCTTCTGGATGGTTAACAACCTAAGTTCACAGATCAAAACTGGAGAAATAGAAGAGCTCCAAGGCAAGCCAACATTTTGGCCCTAGCCTTTCAAGGTCAGCGAAAACTCAGGACATAGAAGAGCCTGTACTGTAACATCATGAATCTCAGTTGAGCCCCAAGTTTTCTGAACAAGAAGATTATGGAGCCACAGAGCAAAGAGATCGAAGTTCTATAGTGTGCCTGGGGAGAGTCACATGAGAGGAAAACTTTCTCTCAGGCTCTCACAGAGAACAAACTGGTCAAGCATTGGCCATGACTCATCCACATGGATGACACAGACAAAGGATCTACAGAATAAGGTACAGGACTACAAGATAAACCCTGAGGGGACTTCACTGACTTCATAAGAAACAAAAAGTACATGTGTTGGTATATAGGTCTTGCTCTATCTAGGTCTTAACCATCCAGCAGAAAAGTATAAAAATGAAGTATACACTGTGGGGCCGTAATAATAAGTTGAGTTGTAAACAGTAGACAACTTCTTTGGATAACTTACTATTGTTGTGGAATGCTGGACTGTGTTGGATTGTGTCATCGAGTTCAGGCACCTAAATTAGTTGAATGACAATGGAGTGCCCATCTTTGACAGGTGTAGACAAAAGAAGCGGTATAGAAAGGAAGAATGATGATGATGTGTGTATAGACAGTACAGTTGGGATAGATACGCCATGCTTCTACATAATTCTTTGAGAGGCAAGATTTGCACTAATGGTGGTTGGACAGGATATTATGTCAGCTTCTAGTACTATGGACAACCACTAGGAAAATAACAAGGAAGAAAGTATTGGTTATTGAATCTTTGATGTAATTCAGGTATAAAATATAAGATACACAAACAGCTACACTGCCTTAATTTATTGATAAGAGACATCTGCTATAATAATATTTGTATAATATCATGTATGCACCTTGTACGATACCAAAACATTATGAAAACAGTTTCCAATGTATTAATTTATTGAATCCGTCATGTTAAGGTGTCTTAAAACTGTCTCATTGATATTTGTACCTCAATAAAACAAAAAATAAAAATAAAAAATTTAATTCAATCAAGACGAAGAAAACAGTCCAAAGAATTAATGAATTGAATAGCTGATTCTTTGAAATACTAAAGAAAATTGATAAGCTCCTAGCTATTCTCATCAAAGAGAGGAAAGAAAAAACTTCAAATATAAGCAATAGCGAATATAAATGGTGTAATTACCACAGGCCCAGTGAAAATGCAAAAGGTTTTTAAGAGCTACTTTGAGAATCTTTACTCTCACACAACAGAAGACACGGAGAAATGGACAGATTCCTAGAAAAGTACAAATTACCAAAACTGAACCAAGATGATATAACAACTCTCAATAATCCAATAAAGGTAATGAAATACAAAATGTAAGGGAAAAAAAAAAACCTACAGACAAAGAAAAGTTCAGGTCCTCATGGATTCACAGCAGAATTCTACGACAAATTTACATAAGATATAATCCTTACACTCCTCAAACTCTTCAATAAGATTGAAGAAACATCAATCCTTCTAAAATCATTCCTGCAGGCAAGCATTATACTAAAACAAAAAGCAGAAAAATTTGCAAATTAAAAAGTGAATTACACACCAATCTCCCTCATGAACATAGACACAAAAATACCAAATAAAATCCTAGCAAATAGAACACAGCTAATCATCAAGAAATTATACACCATGACCAGGTAGGATTCATTCCAGGGATGCAAGGATGGTTCAATATATGCAAATCTATAAATATAATACACTGTATCAATAGAGCCAAATCTGAAAAACACATGATCATCTCAATTGTTGCAGAAAAGGCATTTGAAAAAGTCTAACACTCATTCATATTCAAAGTCCTCTACTTCAATCTGATAAAAGCCATATATGACAGTCCATTGGCTAATATAATACCAATGGCAAATAACTGAAATATTTTAGGCTCATTTCTAGCACAAGACAAGGACGTCCTCTATCACCCCTCCTATTAAATATAGTTCTGGTATCATTAGCTAGAGTCATTACACAAGAGAGAGAGAAATAAAAGGAATAAGAATAGGTAAAAAAAAGTAGTTAAATTATCGTTATTTGTAGATGATATTATACTTTCCTTGGAAGACAGAAAACTCTCCAACAAAAAGTTGCTAGAATTGATACAGAAATTCAGTGGCATAGCAGGATACAAAGTCAATACACAAAAGTCAATAGCATTCCTCTACACAGGTAGCAAACACACTGAGAGGGAAAATAGAGAAACAATAGTACGATGGAAAATGAAATAACTTGGAATTAATTTAACTAAAGTAGTAAAAGATCTTTTCAAGGAAAGCTACAGTGCTCTAAAAAAAGAGATCATAGAGGATTTCAGAAAATTGAAAGATATTCACTGATCCTGCAAAAGAAGAACTAACATTGTGGAGATAGCCATATTTCCAAAATTGCTGTATATAGTTAGTGCAGTCGCCATCAAACTACTACCAACATAACTCTCAAATCCAGAGAAATTGTTTCTAAAATTTATTTGGAATCAGAAAAGACCTAGAATAGTAAAGGAAATCCTAGGCAACAAAGACAAAGCAGGAGGCATTACAATTCCTGACTTTAAATTGTACTACAAAGATACTGTGAAAATTAGTGTAGTAGTGGCAACAAAATTGACCTGAGGATCAATGGAATAGATTAGAAGGTGCAGAAGCCTACAAACACATTCACCCATGTTATCTTCTAAAAAGGGGCTAGACATGCTTACTGGAAGAAAGATAATCTCTTTAACAAATGGTGCTGAAAAAACTGGCTTCTACATGCCAAAAACGAAAACTTGACCCAGGTCTATCACCATGCACTAAGCTAAAGTCAAAATGGATTAAAGATCTAAAGATTAAAACAGAAACCCTAAATCCCCTGGAAGAGAAGGTAGGAAGAAATCTTAAAGACATATGGGCAAACAAAGAGTTCATGATCAAAAATCAAGTCACAAGGGTAACACTTGTGAGAATTAACAACTGGGACCTCCTCTTATTGAGAAGTTTTTGCATGTCAAAAGAAATTACAAAGTGAAAAGACAGCCCACAAATTTAGGAAAAAAGTCTTGACTAATAAGCAGTGAAACAAAGGTCTGCTCTCTAAGATTCATAAAGAACTAAATAACATAGGGCCCCCAAATTTAAAGACACAATCCAGAAATCGGCATCAAAGATGAACACACACTTCTCCGAGGATAAAATCTAAAAAATTCTCCACATCATTAGCCATCCGTGAAATGCAAATTAAAGCAATACTGAAATACCATCTCACCCCAGAAAGAATAGCTATCAAAAGGAAATCAAACAACAAATGTTGGAGAGACTATTGGGAAAAATGAACCCTTTTCCACTGCTGGTGGGAATGTAGACTGACACAACCATTATGGAAATCAGTGTGGAGACTCTTTAACAAATGGTGTGGGGAAAAAAAAACTCCTAAAAAACTAGGACTGGAAATCCCATGCAAATCAGCTCTCCCCCTCCTGGAAATTTTCCTAGAGAAACTGAAAACATCATATCATAGTGATATATTTGTACCAATGCTTGTAGCAGTACAATTATTGATGGCCAAATCTGGAGACAACCAAAATGCCCAACACCTGAAAAATGAATGAGAAAGATGTGTTAGTTTTATACAATGCAATATTCCTCAGCTACAAAGAATGATAAACTCAAAGCTATTTATATTCAAGTGGATGCCACTTGAAGATATACTCATAAGTGAAATACACAAGACCTACATGTGTAAATATCATAGAGTCTCCCTAGTGTAAAAACTCAAAAGAATAAATAAAAATAGAAAGATGTAACGCAGTTAACAGGAAAGTGAGAACTTGAGGATTAGACAATGGCAAGGAGAAAACCTAGGAAACACGACAGGGGCAAAGTCACACATTTATAGCCAGAAGATGGTTAAGGCAATGATTCTGAGAATCTTCAGCAGCTTTTTGAAACTATGAGTTACTTGGTAGGATTCTCACCCTGACTAACTATGTATGTTAATATATGTGAACTAAGCAACTGCACTAAAGGTAGAAATGTGTAATAGGAGGACCATGCTTGGAATGCCCATCATTCTGATCTTCTAAATGCTTACTGCTTGTTATGATATACCAATTATTACCCATACTGTCTCTCAAGTAAATGTTTGTTTAAAAAAATGGGTAATGAATGAAAACAAGAGACAAGAAAGAAATTGTCAAAAGACTGTCCTGCTACAATGCTATATATGGTCAGATTACTAAATTTCTGTGTAAAAATATGTAATTGTTTATTTCTATCTTTTATTTATTTTTTATTTTTTTTCTTCATATTCTGTGGGAACTTAAAGTTTAACATATCAATATTTGGTGGAAGATACCAGTTCCATGTTATGGCTAAAATGTTTAATATTCAGATAGATAGTGAGGTTAAACTCAACTGCCTATGCTGTAGGGTAATAATAATAAATTTCTCTCCTGGAAGGTTAACAACTTATGCTTGCAGACCAAAAATTAGAGATAAAGAAAGGCTGCAAGCACAGCCAATATTTTGGCACTAGTCTTTCAAGGTCAGTGAAGACTCAGGACATAGGGAACTTATACTGTAACATCATGTAACTCAGTTGTTACAAATTTTCTGATCAAGGAGATTATGGGGCCAAAGATTAAAGTGATCAATGATGTAGAGTGTGCCTAAGAAGAGTCACATGGAGAGAAAACATTCTCTCAGGCTTTCATAGGAGCAAATTCGTCAATGGCCATGACTCATCTAAATGGCTGAAGGATCTACAAACTATGATGCAGGGTTTCAGGATAAATCCTGAGAGGATTTGACTAACATTATCAGATACAAAAGCTATATTTCTTGTTATATAGGTCTTGCTTTATCTTGGTCTTAACCATCCAGCATAAAAGTATAAAAAGGATGTATAAAAAGTAAAACCATATTAATAGGCTGAGCTGTAAAAGGCTTAACTCAACAGTTTGTGATATTGCCACTCTTATGGAAAAATCATTACTATTATGGGCTACTGGACTACATTGGAATATTTTGCTGAATTAATGCACCTACAGTATTTAAATGATAATGGAATACCCTTTTCTGACAAAACTAAACAAAAAAGGGGTACAAATGAATGACCATTTTGTATCTATATATTCAAAATAGGTAGTATAGATATATTGCTACTATCTCTTAATTCAATGAGAAGAAAGATTTGTTCTAATAGTGTCTGAGACAGGATACCATGTCTGCATCTTGTACTATGAATAACCACTAAGAAGACAACAACATGCAATGCATTAATTATTAAAACTGTCCTACTAATCGGTTTTGAAACTGTCTCATTGCTATTTGTTTCTCAATAAAATTATTAAAAAATAAAAAATAAGCATGATCATGCACAAATTTTGCATATCAATTTATAATCTGTACAATTAGACAAGACCTCACCTAAATTTCTCTTCAGATTAAGTATTTCTCTCCCTTTTCTACCTTAGTTGACTTTGAAGCTGCTGTGGAATAATACCCTGGAGGGTCTCAGAAGCTGTTCTGATGCATGGAGACATTGAATTTGGCACATTTACAATGCTTAGAAGACAGTTTGTCTAGACAAAGGGCGTTTGAGGTTCTGATACAAATGTTTCTGAGGTCGTAAATATTTCATTAGCCATAGGCTTACACTCCTCACCTCCAGACAAAAATCTTCTATTTCATCTTGACCATCAGCTATTCCTTATTTGGTGATGTTCTGTTAGCTGGAAAAAACACATCTGAAGCCTCTGTGTTTTCTATTTGAACACTAAGTAGTTCATTCATCACCCTCTGTTACCCTTTATTATAAGTAGCTAAAAGAGACCAGACACTGTGCCCAGTGCTCTTCATGACAGTAACTATATTGCTGAGTTCATTAGAGGCATTTCCTGTTTTCCCTGGCATCTCCTATGTTCTGCTTCTCATCTGCTGACCACTAAATCCACAAGATCAATGTCATGTATTTCAAAATACATAAGCATTCTTTTTCCAGGTCCCAAATTCTATTTCAGGCATATATTGCTATTTAATAAACCAGAACAAATGGCTTAAAATACAACCATTTACACCTAATAGCCCCATTTCCTATCACCTCCTTGTGCCCTGTTAATGTCAGAAATGTATACTTTCCCTTACCAAGGAGAGCCAGAGAACTGCTAGCAACCCCATCTCATGTGCACTCCACCTTTCAGTCTCCTTGATACTGGGTGGGTTGCAGGTTCAGCTTCCCTTTGGGACCTGATAATACTGAAGTAGCTTAAGGAAGCAGAGAGCCACCTAACCCTGCTTCACATAAGCTCATTAGGTTTTAATGCCTCCAGGTATTTCTTGAAGTTTGGGTTTCCTAGTCCAGTGACACAACAAATCAATGGACTTTAGCCAGACAAACCCCAGTTCATACTACTTTGTTTGCACTTATAGATACTAAGAGGAACAGAAGCTCAACTCCTCACTGATTATATATATATATATATATATATATATATATATATATATATATATATATATATATATATATATATATATAGATGGTAGCATTTCCCTAGTTCCCCAAAGTTCATGTCCTTCTTGTGTGATACAAAATTCATTCTATCCCAACAGTCCTCAAAGCCTTAACTAGTTTCAGACTCAATTTGAAAGTTTCAAGTTCAGAGTTATAGTGGTTGATTGACTGTATCAACTTGAGAAGTTTAGAAGATGAACTAAATTATCCCAGAAATTCCACACCCTAGGTTGTAGAGGAGCCACCCAAGGGTGACTCGTGACTTGAAGGATATAAAAGAGAAACGGGGAAGGATGGAGCATTCCATTTTCCTGAGAGGACCTCCAGTCTTTGTCAACAGCTTAGACCTCAGCTTCTGGCTTCCCATGCAGACTCTTGGCTTCCGCCTTGGATCCTTCAGCCTTCTCATATAGATTCATCAGCCTTCCATCACAGACCCACTGACATGGACATGCACAAAATGCTGCAGTGAGTTGGCCTGAATCCTTCAGTCTGCAGTGTGCAGATGCCCTCTGGATGCTTCCTCATCCAACTCTGTGGCTGATGGCCATAAGATAATCCTTTAATTTCTTATACATTTGTGCATTTGTATTGTATCTGTTTCTCTAGTAAAACTCTGACTGATACAAGAGTCTTATCTGGATAGACTCCAAATCACATATGGACCAAACTGGGTAACATTTATCCTAAGGGAAATTGCTTATATAGATGTTTCCCAAAAACCTTATGTGCTATTAGGTGGGGTTTTTGGGAGTTAGGGTGTATGATACTAGGGTTAAGAGTGTGTGGTACTAAATTATTCCATTGATTAGAATTATCAGAGTTGAGGGTGATAACTCCCAAAAGGCTAGTAGTCCGGATTAGACAAGAGTGAAAGGCAGGCTAGTTGCCACTGTTGCCTTCTGCCTGCCATACTATGAACTGCTTTTCTTCTCTGATGCCACGCTGCCTTGGACCAGCCAACTACAGACTGAAGGTGAGGTGAAGTATACCTTTCTTGTTTTATCTCAGGGTGTTTTGTATTTTCTCTTAGCAATGAGAAAAATAACTAAGGGATTCTCCATTATGAATCCATGAAATCAAATATGCTATGTGCTTCCAAAACAAATATGAGACAGTCAGAGGATAGCAGCCTGTACTTTTAGCCCTCCAGCCCTCTTAGGGTCTTACCTCAGAGCCCTACATGCCTCCATCCTTTGAACTCCAGGCTTTATGCACTCTGCATGCTGATAAAAGTGACATAAAAGTAGATTGTATGAAGGTATGGCCATCTGTGATCCCCAAAAGGGCAGTCACTGCAAACTGCTTTACCTGAGCCCACTAGTGCTGAACTTGGAGTGCAAATGATGGTGTAATAAATGGAGCAGAACCTTTCATTATGATTGGATGGAAATTTCCAAAGTCTTTTGTATGCATGTTACTCTCACCTTTGAAATAGCTTTATCTTCCAAGGCTTTGTATCTGTATCTGTAAAAGTACTGACAATCCTTTATTTTTAATTTTATTTTTTATGTAATTGGTATAGGATCTCACAACTCAGACTCTTAGTGATCCTCCTGTTTTCAGCCTCCCGAGCACAGGGATTGCAAGCATAGTCCACCATCCCTGGCCTCTGTGGCCAGCTCAGGGTTCCTGGGGTCAGTACCAGCACAGCATATGGTGCCTGGGATCAAACCTGGGTCACTGCACTTGCCTAAGCAAGCTCTTAGTCTGCTGAGCTATCTCACCAGCCCTAGTAATGACAGTCCTAATGATCTGCAAAATGACTTAGGCATCATTCATTGTTTTAATTAATAGTACTAATCTTATTGGCAATACTCTTACTCTCTTCCAAATATACTTTTCATTCTTTATCATGTGGAATAGATCAACTTTCCAAATGTTTAAGATTTTTGTTCCTTTAGATTAAAAGCCCAATTTTAAATAATTCATTTTGGATATATTCTAGACACTAAAGAAGAGCCAAGACACACATTTAACATTGTTCTTAGAAATTTCTTCAAACATGCTATTTCAAATTCTACTTTGCACAGAATACCACAGCCAAGTTCTTTGACACTGTAGCAAGGACTGCCTTTCCTTCAATTTCCAATAAAATATTCCTCATTTCTAACTAAAGAGTTATTAGAATGGCCCTCATCATCCATACTGCTATGAGCACTCTATTCATAGTCACTTAGACATTAAAGCATTCTGTCCTCTTCTCTTTCTCTCCTAAGCCATTACAAAAAAACACTTTTAATGTATGTTCTCAGAAAAGTAGGATTTTTCTAGCATGCATATTAATACTCAAACATGTACCCATTACTTAAGTCCAAAACTGCCACCCCTTTGTGGGTAATTGTTATAGTGGCACACCCACTCTCAGTAGCAAAATTATCTTCATCTACTCAGGCTAATAACAGCTTGAATACCACAGTTGAATAGCACAAATGGGGTGGCTTATAATCAACATTAATTTATTTCTAATAGTTTTGAAGGAGAGGAGTCTAAGAACACGATCTCTTTGGATTTGTTGTCTGTAAATTTCCTAATTCATAGCTGGAGTCTCCTTGCTATGTACTCAAAAGTTAGAGGGTAAAAGGAAGCTCTCTAGAGCTTCTTATATAAAGGCAGTAATTCTGCTCATGAGTATGAGGCCTACATAATCTAATCAATTCTCAAAGGCCCTCATATTCTAATGCAATTACCTTTTGACTACGATTTAACATATGAAATTGACAGAACACAAATAAAAGACTTAAAAGGTAGTAATATTACTGCAAATGTAATTAGAATTTTTGTCCTAAATAACACCCTGAAAAGATCTTAGATTATACATTATTTACAATGTAAAGATTAGGGCTTCCAGGATGATAATAGAGCGGTGAGAAAGAGTCTCTGAGATTTGGTGTCCAGAAACTAGAATACAACGTGAGGAAGAAAAGGAGATGTGTCCAAGGACCCAGGAAAGACCTGCAACAAGATTCAAGCCCACAGAGAGTGAAGAGAGAGAGAAAGAGTTCAACAAGGAAGGAGGAGGGGGCAGGTAGCACTTTTTCCCTGAGCTTGGTCTCACTGCATAAGAGAAGCAGATAGAATATGCAGGTGCAGGACGACTCCTGATTATCCCACAAGCCTCCAATGAGAAACAAACCATGGAATAGAGCAGTAGACAAAGAAGTCTGCAGTGACTGTTGAGTAATATGGGTTTTTACATTCTCCTGGAGAGGGCAGTTGGCTGGGAGGCATCTTGGAGAGGGACCAATTGAGATCAGAAGTTAGAAAAACTGTGAGCTGGGTGCAAGTAGTGGCTCCCAGTGATTGGGTCAGGGAGACAACTTCAAAACAGAAGGATGCCAGAGAATCAAGGTCAGGCCAGCAGGAGGCATATGGACTGGTATAGGCTGAGAAAGCCTAGTTAGAGCCTCTCAGGCAGAAACCAGCCTGAACTTTAGTAGAACTAAAGATACAGGCTTGTTAGGAACATCCATGATGCCCCACTTTCTGGTTTGAATGAACTTGGTATGGACTCCATCTGCCAATGTTGTCTATCAGTGACAGCAAAGATGCACCTTAAGTAAACTTTATCAAATTATTTTTTTTATGTTTTTTTGGTTTTGTTTTTTTCTTGATTATTATTTTTATATGTGTATGAACACAGACTTCAGTTTTTTGTTGGTGTTGGTCTGTTTTGCTCTCTTTTAAAATTTTATTTCAAGGAGAGAAAAAATGAAAATACTGCAGAATTTTAAAACACATTGATAGGAAATTAACAATGGTTACTGTATTGCATATCGCTATCCTCAAAGTAATTGCTCAGATTACCAGATACAGATTCTTGCTTTAATTTCTGCGTATTTTCTTCTGTTGTGTTTTCCAATTTCCCAAAGTTTAGATGATATTCCTTTATCCTCCAGTCTTGCTTCTAATCTCTTTCTCTTCTTTAATTTATTTTTCCCCTACCCCTTTTAATTTTTCCTCTGAGGGAAAAATGGCCACATAGATTCTGCATATATTGTATACAATTCTCTGGTTTCCTTTATGTTTTGTTGCATAACCATAAATCTAGTTTGTATGGGTAAAGGTAACAAATCAAGAGTTACTTCAATCTGTCATTACCTAGGCTGTCTTCCAGGCTATTGTTATCACAATTTGTACCATTATAGGCAATGTGACTTAACTGTTCTGATCACTTTCTTCCTGGTATGTCAAGACTTTGATTGTCTAAGGATCACAAAAATTAGCACATTTCAGTACCAAAGAACCATAGGCTGAGCAAAGCAGACAGCAATGTCTTATCCCCAATAAACTGAAAATGTAGAATCTTAAAAAAAACTGAAGACTCAAAAACCACCTGGAAGAAACCTGTGAGAAGTAATTTCCTAAAGACTCTAAAGAGTACAAATAAAGGTACTCACCAGAGGCAATTTACAACCATCAACTCAGGATTAAAAAAAAAAATTAAAAAAGAAAATGAGAAGACACTTAAAGAAGGTGCAACACAAGACTTCTAGGTCACTAAAGGCACGCCCAGGGGTCAATGAAAGGGAAAATTCCAAAATCCTCTCACCTGGACCTGCTGAATTTGCAACAGAGGAAGTAGCTAATCAGGTGAATAAGGCTTTAGAAAAAATTCAAACCAGAAATAATTTATCAGATAGCTACAGATACAGTAAACATAATGAAAGACATGCTTAGTGACTCTAGAGCAGGTACATATTTAAAAACTAGAGATTAAGAAAAGTATGGAAACCCTAAATGCCCAACATAAGAAAGAAATGAGATGAATGAAACAGATTCAAACCAATATCCAGGATACTAAAAATGCCATTGAACATATACAAGCAGAATAAGCCAATGTGAGGACAGGATTTCAGATGTAAGGACAGGATTGCAGTTAGTGATCACGAAAAGAAATATATCTTTAAAATAGTAAGGAACCATTAAAAATCAGCAGCTGCTGAATGAAGTAAGGAAGAAAAACATAAGGTCAACTGGATTCATCCACTTTTGGAAATAGAGCAAATGATGTTAAAAAAAAAAAAAGCTATTCACATAAGTAATGGCAGAAAACTTCTTAAGCAGGGAAAAAGAATTTGACACACAGAATAATGAGGCATATAGAACTCCAACTAGCCATAATTGAAACTCAGATATATAATAGCTAAGATTCCATAAATTCAGTGCAAGAACAGAATATTAAAACCTATTAAAGAAAAGAAACAAATGGCCTATAATGGAAAGCTGGTTATTACCACAGCAGACTTTTCAACATAAACCCTCAAGATAAGGAGAGGTTGAAGTAAAGTATTTCAAGACTGAGAAGATAATAACCTACCTCCAGATTGATATACCTCACAAAATCATCTTTAAAAATTAATGGAGGAGTCAGCAAGATATCTCAGCTGACTAAGTGCATGCTTAGGCAAGTGTATGGACTGAAGTTTGATCCTCAGCACCACGTACCACATTGACCCTGCCCCCAGGCATGCTGAGCCTGCCACCAAGACTCAGCATGGTGGCACACACCTTTAACCCCAGAGCTGGGGAAGTTGAAAACAGGAGGATCACTACAAGTCCAAGGCGTATAGTGAGACCCTGTACCAAACACATTTAAAAAAAAATTAATATGAAACAAACAAAACTATAAACATCAAAAAAATTAATAGAGGAATAAGATACTTTCATGATAAAGAACACCCAAATAAGTTCAGGAACACAAAACCATCACTCCAAAGTGTTATGAAACATATTTTAGAAAGAGACAACAAAGACTACAACCCAATGGATGCCAACAAAATCAGTCCAGTTTGCAAAAATAGCAGTTAAATAAAGGAAGGGGGATGAAACCAATAACAGGAAAATAACCTTACAGGAATAAGTCAATACATATAAGTTATAACTATAAACAATTATGGTCTCAATTTACCAATCAAAAGAAACAAACTGGAAGAATGGATCAAAGAGCATGATCCAACAGTATGCTGTATGTGAGAAATACACTTCAAAAATAAATTGATGGACCAAAAGTCAAAGGATGAAAAACAATACTCTTTGTCAGTGTACATATATAGACTAATTTTCCTTCATTCTTTCCTATCTTTTCTCCTTTCCCTCATCCCAATTGTTTCTTGACTTTGAATGCTTCTTCCTTTTCACAACAAATATTGTACCTTTTAGATTTCATTTACTCTTTTAGGTTCTTATATTAGGAACACAATACTATGTTTACACATATGTTATTTCATTTATGCATATAATCTCTAGATGCATACATCTACCTATAAAAGTCTCAAATTTATCTTTTTTATGGTTGTAATATTTCATATTGTTTTCTTCAAATTACCAGATATAAGCATGCAAAACTGGCCAAAAGCTGAGTAATACTTCATTATATAAAAATGTCACATCATTTTATCCATCCCTTGTTGATAGGCATTTTAGTTGTTTCCAAAGCTTAGCCCCTACAAATTGTGCTAAAAATAGATTGGATAATTGTGATGCTGATTTCTACTGGTCTTTCAAAAGGAAGAGTTAATGCTTAATTTTTGCTTCTCCTTTTTAATTTTTTAGCCAGTTTTGCATGCTTATATCTGGTTAAGTGTGAAATAGGTATAAACTGTTCAAAGCATTAGGGGAACTAGGAAGGCACAGGGGGAAAGGAAGAAAGGGAAAAATGAGCAAAGATAAATGAAATAGAAATAGGACTTTTTAGATAAGGAAAAGAAAGGGGGTTGAAGGGAGGGGAGTGAAATGAGACAAAAAGAAGAATCAAGGTACATCATGACCAAGTACAAATTCCCTATGGTGAATGTGATCATTGTGCACATCTACGTTGTACTAATAAACCTAAAAAAGAAAAATAGATAAAAATATAGTATATCAGTATTCAAATTACATACTATCAGCATATGAATAGGAAAGAAGAAAGTCCTAAGGATTTTGAGAAAGAGACACAATATTTAATCTAAAAACTTTATTTGCCAACTCAGTTCCTTCTTATTAAATTCACAACCATGGTATCATAGAGGAGGGAAATATGTCCTTTTGTAAGAGTGATGGATATAGATTAAGAAAAAGGAATATCTAGAGATTATTAGTTTCTTGACTCTGATAAAGGTAATGTAACAGTGGAAAGTTTATGGTGACAATAAATGATGGTAGATTGTCCTTTAATGCTGGCAGAAATTCCTCCTCATCCACTGATGGGTAAAAATGGGGAAAAGACCATTGGTTTTTCCCTTTGGAGAATTTATGCCTCATTCATTTTAATTTTTATTTAAGTTTTAATAATCACATTTTCATTGTTTTTGTACCTAAATTGCCTACAAGTGGCTTGATTAAAAATTACATCTTTTGTGATTGAGGCAAAAACATACAATTTCTTTATCTATAAGACCATCTGTTTATACCAGAACGCATTCGGATTCTAACCTCTCTATCTCCTCTACAACTCAGGGCCTACTAGTTCATGCTCACACATTTCCCACTCAGACTTTTCCGTCTAAGCTTTGGCCTCTAACATCCACAAATATAAACCAAATGGTATAAATCTAGGATGCCCAAATTATCTGTTCTTTGAACATCTCTAAATTCATTGGTAAACTTCTATTTTATGTGGAGGCTTTAGAACACAGTTAACAATGACTCTCAATTTAGACAGAGATCAAGATTTTTAAGTGAGCTAAAGGATAACGTAACATATTCTAAAGTTAGATGAATTTTGGGAAACATTTCTGGATTTTCTTGTCCGCTAGAAAGAAGACGAGTCGGGTAGGAGGGCAGGAGTCGGGGTAACATAGGAGCAAAGGAAGAGGGAGGAAGAATAGGAAAATATAAGTACATTCATTCTCAGATTGAAGTTCAGGATCATCTTGCACAGCTGTGTTGGGCTTGATCTGGCAGGCGCAGGAGAGAGCAGAAGGTCTCCCACACACTTCCAGGGCCTGGGGTTGGATGGATCTGGAGCAGTCCCATGGCGCACTGAAGTTCTCACTCATAGGGTGGGCTTGTGCTGACTCTGGAGGGGCGGGGATGGTTCGGAGAACAAGAGGAAAGGGCTCTTTCACAAGACAGTGGGCCTGCTTTTGGTTGGGTGGGCGCAGGAGAGAGCAGAAGCACTCCCACACACTGGCAGGGCTGGGGTTGGGTGGGCCTGGACTTCTGTGCATTCTTTATCCATCATAGCCTCCAACCCAGTAGTTACCTTTCTCAAATTTCAAATGAGGGATTTGGACAAAAGAACTTTCCTTGACTCAGACTACCATGGTAAAATGAGCTAAGAAAGGGAAGTGTCACATGAGACATTAACAGGGAGTTTGTGCTATAAAAAACTGTCTAGAAGGAAATTTTCTCAAACCCTGAATAAATAGACTTATCAGCCCTATAGTCATCTTGATTTCTTTGATAATCTTACACAATTTCATCAGAAAATGCTGAGTGCAGGCAGAGAGAACAACAGGTGTCAGGACAGCTTTTCTTCAAAGCAAAGCATTTTCAAGGCTGCTCAGTCAAAGGATTCCCAAACAACAATTTCTTATTTCTATAAAGCACTTTGCAACTAAAATAAGGAAATAATAGCTCTGACCCACTGACATACCTATTGTCCAGCATCGCTAGAAAGTCTCTTATTGGGAGGCTTATGGGATCCTCTGGGAGTAGGTACCCCAGTCCAGGGTTTTGATGCTGTCTTGGTAGAATCTAAACAATTCTAGCTATTAAATGCCCAGAGATCACCACAAAAACTATTAAGCAAGAAAAACTAAATATATAAACCATAGCACAGTAAAGGAGAACATGACCTTGATGGAGAACATGAGCTTGACAGACACTTTGTAGTGCCCAAGCTGAAGTAAGGCTGTCATAGGAGGACACTTGTAAATATCAGCTGACTCTCAGGCCCGTATTTCAAGTCGGCCTACCAGTTGGGATTCTGTGGATGCCACAACATAATAGACTTAGATCGGCAGACACAGTGCGGTATAGTCTTGAAAGAGTGCTTGATGCACAAACTGTTAGTTTTGATAAATAATCTCTGGTTCCTTCCAGTCTTATCTCCCAACAGCAGGTATTTCTTGGGTCAAGAAGCTAAAGCACTCTTGCATGACATGAGTATTATTCAGCATGAGAATATGGAAGTAAGCTTTGTGGAAGTTACCTGTTAAGTTTTGCTGATTGTTAATGGTTTAGCATGAGAGAGTGAGGTATATTTGATCTCAGTGTTTGTTGGTATAGAATATTCACGCATAGCAATTATTTTTTATAAAGTCTGTACTATAACCAAACTGTAATTTGTTTCTTTTCACATTGTTATTAAAAGAATATTAACAAAATAGGTTGCAAGTAAAAACAGTGCTTTGCTCTTTAATAACAATATTAATTAGTAGAGCCCGGGATATAGATCAGTAGCTCAAGTTCCTGCCTTGCAAGCACAAGATCCTGAGTTTGATTCCTGAGACCACATACATATGGTAAAAATAAGGCAACTATTGTCAAAGTGAAGAACATAATAATGCCAATTTTATATTTACAATGAAAAGAAAAAATTGTGTTCCATTTATAATGGTCAGAATTTTAAAATATCTGTAATGCACAAAGATAATCTGATTAGGGAACCAGGATCCGAAAACTATGAGCATGGAAAAGTGTGTACATCTAGGTGTGTGTTGTGCATCCTATCCCATAGGAATAACTGCAATGTGTTAATATGAGCGTGGCCTGCAGATGAAACGTGGGCATGAAGTTCATATTTTTAAACAGTTCCGGAGGGTGCAGGCTTCATGACAGGCTGTGACAAGCTGACATGAGTGAAGAGCTACTGTTCTCAAGGAACGCACAGTAGAGAAGGTATGGAAATTTGAAAATAACTCTTTGTATATAGATTCTGTAGGAACTTTGAGGAACTAGGACCAGGGATGAGACAGTGCTGATCTGGGGACCAGCCCTTAAACAACAAGAGAGAGTCACACAGAAAGAAACAGGGACAGAACAGTGCCAAGCAGGACCTGTGAAGACCCCAGGCAGCAAGAGGGTGTGGCACCCAATAAGCCCTCATCAGCATTTGAAGGGCCAGCGCAGACAGAAGCTACTGTATCCGATGTCTACCTATTTTTAAAATTACAAATCAAGCTGAAAAACTGTGAAATAAATAATATTTTATGTATTACTTTGAAAATATATCTTTACAACCATAAGATTGGAAAATTTATGTCGAGATATGGTCATATATAACCAGAAATAAGTAAAATGGGAAAGGCACTAAACTTAACTATTATTGAGGATTTCTGAGGACAAACCAGCAATGTTTGACAAGTAATACAATAAAGTCAATCCCCAAGTTATTATGTGTTTGTTTTATAACATTTCTTTGCTTTCTGCAAAACCACTATAGTTATTTTTAATAATATTTTACATAGTTGTCATTCACTACTGAGAGCTTACAGAATTAAAATTAAATGGCAATT